>LYUA01000411.1:181540-199848 GCA_002093875.1 Calopteryx splendens
CCCCATCCCCTGTCGCCGCGGGGGGGGGGGACGGGCCGCGAGTTCATACCGCCAAGCCGGCGATGATGCAGCTCTCTGCGGTCAAGCAACATTGATTCTAGTGAGAGAGAAAAAGAGAGAGAGAGAGGAAAAGAAACGGACAATGAGGGAGGACGGGAGATGAGATCTCAGTGCAGGCCAAACGCACGTTTTTAATTTCATGCTCGGAAACATATTTTTTCCTGAAGGTTTATTTCTCCATCGAGCGTTATTATAATCTTCCATCAAATGGGGGAATTATTCCGTTATTCTCACGTTCATGCGCTCATCGTCAATCCTACGACTGTTTTGACGCTGCTTTGTAACTGTTTCTCCTGGTCAGCTTTTAATTTTCTCGCATTCCATTATTTCATGACATCCAACAATTCAGTTTTCTGAAGTAAACCTTTCAGTTCTAAATATGTTGTATCTTCCTCTTCAGTCCATTCGCTTTGCCTTCAACATTTGACTTTAATACCTAAGCAAACATGCCTCTAGCCGTACACACTATGGGTTGATCCCTCTGCTTTTTCATTATGTGTATATGCTATTTTCTACTCCTTCTTGTGGTGTTGTTGCCCATTTGTCAACATTTTCGCAACTACGCAAATTCAATTCCTTCGAATTCGGCCAATAAACAGAAACACGTGATTTGTGCACGCTCGGATTTTAGGCAATGAAAGTATTTTTTAATCCTATCTCTATCTCCTTGTCCCTAATGTAACAAGGTCTTTAGTCAGGTCAATAGTCAGCTAATTTTGACTTTGCGCTGGTGTCATAATAAATATTGACGGCTAGAAGAGAGACTCTGAGGCGTTATTTAAATGAAAATTGTTAGGATCACGTAAATTAACTGAAATAAACACTAGTTAGTCTTTAAATAAGCGTTGATTAAAAGTCAGCCTTCTGACTTTTTATAATGTTTTACACCACCGTTAAAAAATTAGTGTCTAACCAGACATGGTTTTTACTGAATATTGATGAGAAAACTAATTTCAATGCAGTGTGTAAAAATGTTACGACCTTTCCAGAGCATGTAAATTGAACTTCGTTTTTGAGAAAAGGGTGACTCGTGTCGTGCTGTTCAGTAGTAGGTACCTATTGCGTTGTAATTTTAAATGCTCAAAATCGTCCAATCGGTTTTCATCGCGGTAATAAAATATAAATATATAGAAAACTTTCATCCATAGAAAGAAAATCATAAATTTAATTCACGGAGTTGTCAATATATTATTATTTACTTTTTTCTCAGATTATTAAAGAATAGATACAATAAATTCACTATATTAAGCTGAACGGCTATGAAATGAAGAAATGACAATGCCGTTCCATGTGGGCAGATTACCTATTAAACAAAATACTAATATGAATGGGGGGCATGAAGAATGAAAATAAATACTAGATTTTTTCTCAATTTCCAACCTAAGGAACGACACAGTTTGAGTTACAGCAGTGCTTAAGGTCGAAAACACGGAATCGATGGTCTAGGAGGAGTAATCTTTCTTATTGACCTTGGGTGGGGGCTCCGAGCATAAAACAAAAATTTTAACTCTCAATGTGAGTCTTATGGACAAATTTAATAGAAGTTTAAAGGTAATGCGAGAAGTCAATGGTGGGTACTAGTCTCTCCCGAGCACAAAATGATATTTTTTGCGAGTATTATTTTCTGATTCCAAATCACCAAATACTTAATGTTTTAAACATTATTTCTCACTTCTGAGAAAGAAGCTTTTGTAATGGCATCGAGAAACGCAGATGAGAGAAAAATGTGGCGTAACCAATACGCGAAAAAAACACATTATTATTTTGAAATATACGGAAATTAAGAAAAGGCTATTGAAGGAGTGTGTCCATCAGAAACCTACTTTAACCGGTAGGTTACCATAAAATAATTTTGTAATCGATGGTAGATAAGAACAGCCAGCGGCATCTAAATTTTTAATACTCGAAGTGTAAGGATGGGGGAATTATAAATAGGTATCATCTATTAGATTTATCCTAATCTATTACTATACTTCGTATCTATAATAACTCGCAATCGAGAATGATTTATTGGATAGTGTTACTCATTAGTTATTTGTTAGTAAAAATCCAAGTAATTCCGCCTAGTTTTCACATTAAGGACTATAATTCGAAAAAAAGAACACAAAATCCTGATTTCAAGCATTTTTAATCTTACAGTTAGATATTTTTATTCAAATAAAGGCCACTAGCGCTGCACTCGTGTAGCGCGACGGCCCACTTCCCTTCAAGGAGATGAAAATAACCATAATCCCCTTCTGTCCAATCACGCCTTTTTTGGACTTTCGTGTTTTTTTGTGTGGAAGGTTAAATAATCTTACTGTTTTTTATGTGGCATGTTTCTTCCTGTTACCGGTCGGGTTAGCTAGGTTCTATTTTTTATTGACCCAAGGGCTAAGCACCACTACACGACGATTTTAAATACAGAGCATTATAATGAACCATTCATTTTCTTCATGTGCGTATTAAGTTTATTTAGAAAAATATTATTTATTTGGGTTCTGTAAATCGTTCTGACCATGTTAGTTTTACGAAAAAAATGTGCCCTTTCATTCAATTTTAGGACTACCCAAGCAAAGTTTTGCATGTTCTTTGATGGACTCAATTTCTCAATTTTTTCAATTAAATCATTATCAAATTTTCTGGTAAACTTTAACTTTTGTTTTCTACTATTCCAAACCGGTAGTATTCAGTGGTGTTTTAAAATGTATAAGCATGTTTTAACAGATGCAAGATGTAAATTTATCTCAAATTAAAATTATACAATATAGGGAGGTTAAATACATTTCCTAAGCAATAGCTAAGCCTTTGTGCCAAACGAAACATTAGTTCTGAAATATATTCAAGGTTATAGGTATTTTGTTCAATGAATTCATCTCTAACGTTTTGCACTCAAGTAGTGATTAAAATCAATACTTGCCAGAGTTCTTCAGCTTCCACACCCCACTTCGAATGTCATTTTAACCTCCGTTCCTTCTTTCTCTCTTTAAATTCGACTCTATTATCTATTATTCGCTCCCAATCCTTCTCTAACCTTTATTAGAACATAAAAAAGTATAATTCATCCTCCGAATACAGCCTCAATTCGTCTTTTGATTTGGTCAACAACACATTTCAAAATTGGGGCAAATTCAGGAAGGAGGATAGCATGGGTTATGAGAATATAATGGCACAAAAAACACGTATTTGCACTTCTTCTGGAATTTATTAACAGCTAAAGTATAAGACAGTTGTCAACGATTAAAGTCACGCGCGTCCACTGGGTTAGATAAGGCAGGTGGTTTAACCCTAAGTTACAGTGGTTAGGTGCGAAATAAGTAAAATAACTCGATGAATAAGAAGTCATCAAAAATATTTATCAGAAATAAGAGGATTACAATATTATATCTGGTAAATGTATAACAAATGATACAGGATTCTATAAAGGTGCCTTAAAGTTAAGAATGGATGCCACCAGCTTATATACTTCCTACTTAAATGAGACAAAAATTCAACTTACGATTTAAACAGATGTTTTTAATAGTTGTTACTGAAACTCTCATCTAACTACAGGTTTATTAAAGCTAATAATAACTCATATTTTTTCATGTTGCGGAAGCAAACAAGAAATATATCATCCATATCCAGCCATACACGAAGCACCCAGGTCATTATTCAAAAAAGAGCATCTCTTCTCTTGATACGGAAATATGAGACATATTGGTGTGCCAAAGAAGTGGTAAGATTGACAGACCCAGACAGTTAAGATGGAAGCAAAAGGCCGAAGTCAAAATATTATGTTCAAATTTAAATTGTTTCTGATAATTCGAGAATGCAAGTAAGTGGTATAAAAACTTACCAGCACGATGTGCACGAGAAGAAAATGTCCGAAAACTTTAAATAAAGGTGACCATTAAAATATGTCCTCCTTTCCACTATCACACATGCTAGATGAAAACATTTATTGTCAGATGCGAATCAAACACAGGGATTGAATTTGTGATTAATCTACCAAGTGTTCGTTTGCGTTTCTCGCATTTGCGGATATACATTCCTCCTCCCAAGCATGAGCGTACGAATAAGCGAACCGCTCTACTTTATTTATCTAAAGCAGACGTACCTAGCGATGATTAAATTTGGATGCATGGTGCAATTCGCCAACGACATGCCCGCCTGCATGGTATCATGAAGGCGCACCGCTTTTTGGCGCAGGCAGGCGCATCTCCGTCCTCCCCTCCCACACACACGCCCGAATGCGCCTGGAGTGCCCGGAGGGAAGAGGAATGCGAGATCAGTTAAACAGAATGGTTTGCATTCACGCTCCGCAAAATCGAGGACGCAGGAACGAAGTGCCATTGGAACGCAGTTGCAGAATTCTGGAAAGCAAGCGCGGTCCTCCCCATGGGAGGGAGCGCGCTCAATGGGCGTCTTGTATCGAGTGATGAGTGGGCGAGCGGGGTGGAGTTACGGCGGATGTCGCGGCTGTTTTATCGTTCAGCGAATTTCACGTGCCGAACGCTATGCATTTAAACGTCTCACGTTATTCGGGGGAAGATCATATTTCGCCATACGACCAATCGTTTCCCATTCTTGGAAGTGTTTTGAGAAGGGGGAAACGGTTAAGACAAATGTTGAATTAACAACCAAGGAGCTATGCTTTAACGCGCGTTGAATCTTTGTCTCCGGTTTTTTTTTTGCGGAAGAGATTTACCTTCCTACAGACGAAACCTGGTGGCCTCGATAAAATATGAACTATAAATCTGACATAAGCTACCGCGCGCGTCTCAAGAAACAGCGATACCTAATTAGCCATGAGAGGAAGGACACATCCTGTTCAGGGTAAAAACATGAATCAGAAAAGTGCCAATTAAGTTAGTTATCAATCCGAGGACTGGTCTGTTCCACCTATCCTCCCTTTGTGATATCCTAAATCAAGCGTTCCCAATTTAAAGGCAACCGATACACAATTTCTTAACTTTCTGGATTGTAATTTTGTTTTCACTAGTATCAGTGTTCTAATGATGTGGTAGTGATTACGCCAATTATTATATACTATTAATTTGTTTCAACTTATTAAATTTTTTTCCAAAAGCTGTCATTCGTAGCGAAATTTTTGTCAGCACTCATCACTAATAATGCGCTCCATTCAAGAATGCCCATCATCATTAACGCAGTAACCCTAAATTTGGCTCCACTAGTTGAGTGTGGAGTTCTACCCGAACCAATCCCCTAAACTGTGATAAATTCAACATACCAGGGTACGATGGCCAAATCCTTTCCCTGAACTGCCATCGGTTTCTCACAAAATTCTAGTAACAAAAAAATAGCACCGCTTGGAAGTAAGACGGGGTTTTGTAAAAGTATGACTCGGTACTCGAACCCCAGCGACGAGCCGGTGCTCTACCAACTGAACCACCACCCCATCCAAATTTTTCTTGCACTCAAATTTTCGTCATTCTTTATGAAATGCATTCATGTGCGAAAGCAAAAATCATTCACCTGAACCGGGAATCGAACCCAGAACCCTCGATTTCCGGCAGAAAGCTTTAGCCAGTTAAGCAGGTGACTCAAGCCTGAGTCACCGTTGTTTTTCACGTAATTCATATGGAAAAATAAAACACGGGCGTCCCCTTCCGTGAAAAATATCAACGGCATGAAATATATCAGACCGTAATCTGCTGAAATTTCTCGTTAAACAGAGTTCCCACACAAAAATTCGAAGACATATTGTCTAACGTTAAAAAGTATTAATAAGGCTACAATAAGGAAGCGAATAAAATGATAAAAATCATAGATTTTTTGGGAAAATGAGAAGACGAATCATTTTTCACAAGCATACCAAATAAAAAAAGTTCATGAAAAGCGGCAGTGAATCTATGAAATACTAGACTTTGGACGATTAAATGAGGAATGTTTAGATATGATAAGTAGACGAATTCTAGAGAGCCATAAACTGATTTCGGCTCGGTTATATCAGCAAGAAAGTCCAACAGGCCAAATCAAGCTTTGACTAAACTTGAACAGGGCTAGCGAAAGACCGTCATGGAATCGTTAACGTATTATTGCATTTTAATTCGACCCAAAATATTTCAAACGAATATTTTAGGAGGTAAATTTTTTGGAACATGGTGAGGCGAAGTCAAAGGAAGAAGTCTCTAGAAGTGTGAATGAAAACAAACAGGGTTTCGGCAGAAATGACGAAATGGAGATAAGGTCATTACTATATGGTTTTCCGCAGAAAATCGGAGCTCCAATCACCAGGCTGTGGCTTGCAACTCCAATTGGAGCCGCGGAATCAACTTCGGGCAAACGTCAAAAAAATTAAAAAATATTGATACGTGAAATCGTGAGAAGTAGAATTCTTCTTTGATATTTACTGACTAGAACACATCACATCAGTGGATTACGACTTGTGAACAATTATTGCATACTATTATTTAGGTCAATTAATCAGGCTGCTTTAATTTTAATTATTATATAGCTGTCATAAAAGTATGCCTCATTGGGACCTGTAGAACGTATAGTTGTATTACAACAATATCGAGTATTTCTAAAAAAGTTAATGCCTTAAAGAAATTGGTATATATTATCCTTCCTTTCTTATTTTTAGTTTTTCAAATGCTATGTGATTTGGAGGTCCATGATTCGATTGTAACGATTAACGCAGGTATCCGTCAAAAATTTTGAGAGAAGATTGAAAGCATCTAATATTCATCAGAAGTAGATAGTTATAAATAATCCCACTCGTAACAGATATAAAAGAAAAAAATCAATGTGCTTTATATAGATCTTTTTTTGTCTGGTTCGGAAACTTGATCACTGAGGAAAGAGGTAGGAGGCTTTTAAGATGTGAACGTGAATAAGGATAGAAAAAAGTGAAATTTTTAGAAAGAAGAATGAGGAGTTTCTGAGCACCGGTAGGAGAGAAAAGGATGCCACTGGGAGTAAACCAAAGAAGCCAGGAAAAGTGGGCGCTGTTGCATTGAGTGGCATTAGTTTTTTTGTGATTGGACTGTGATAGAGGGTAGTTTGTTAGGTAAGCAAGGTGGTGGGAGGAAAATATTAGACATGTTGGACTGAATAAAGAATGGTGGCAGAAAGTACACGTAATGGAAGAATGGGTTATTTTATCTTCTAGCAATGGTATCCATCAAAAGCCTACCCAGGCCGGTAGAGTACCATTTATAATTTCAAGGCATGGATTTGAAGACTGGGAACTTTGAATTTCAATAAAAAGAGCACAATGCTGTGTTTTAAGAAAGAAATTTGCCATCGCTGCATTCCTATGATTCTACCATTCCCTATTCCGTCGCTTAAAAAAATAAGCAATTCAATGCCCCCACCGTGGTCATCATTTGCTGCGCTATGTCCATGCTGTGAATTTCAGCCATGAAGTCATATCCACGCCCTCCCCACTCGATATTTTCCTACAATTCCTTAGCCAAATTTGAACTAAAAGTAACCTATTTATATTTTTTTATATTTACCTATTATGTATAGACATATATATTTTACCTATTTATAAAAGTTACCTATCTATATTTCGGGCCTCCTTATGCTTCTGAGGCCGTTCGTGTATTCATAACGCATAGCATAACGCCGCCTGGGAAACGGGGTCAATTTAGATTCGATGTGAATCGTGCACACACACGCGCGCTCGCGGGCACGTGAACGACACAGGTATATGATACCACTGCGTTGGGCGGAGGATAAAGAGTGAAGCGTGGTCGTGGAAAAGCGAAAATATTTATTTACGTAAAGATACCACCGGCCCCACTGGCGTCGGGTTCACTATATTTGTGAGCCTCGCAAGTTTCTTCCCTCACATATTTTTAAGTCGCTGCAACTCCCACGATCTCCAGCCTTAATCCTTTTTAGGACTTGAGAGAGTGGATGTTATCCTTCCATTTTTATGCTAGGGACTGCTCTCACCTTACATGGCCGTGTTTTTTCGTATTTTTAATTCCCACCGCACAGATACGACACACTCTCGTGTGTATCCACCACTTCAGTGTCCACTCCAAATCACTCAGAAAGATTAACGCACGTTAAAGGTTTTAGGTGCATTTGAAATGAGAATCGGTTAATTTATAGCCATCTACGACTATTTCCGTATTTTCCGCAATGAAATTGACTGATAACCATTTTAAATTATGTTTCGGAGCTGGAAATGAATCGTAAAATAAAATTGTTTTAAAACATGGCATTCGAAAACATGGAAATTTCTCAAAGGATATCAAACGGGAATTTTGAGGTTGAGGTAATTTTGAAGTCAGACATCGCAGTAAATACGACAATCAAAGAGCGACTCAAAAATGAAAATTGTCAACATAATTGCGAAAATATTTTCCTTTGAGACAAAACTTGGATTAGGCGCTGACTGCTAATACCTACATCTATTCATGTGACCAACAAATTCAGCCATCACATTAAATGTTGAATTGAAGATTAGAAAAAATAAGTTAATTTAAAAATTCCAGCATAGGTAGCTTGACTAAATAAGACTAATTTGAAAAAACTTTAGAAGCCCACAGTTCATCACACGGCCCCATCACATGGACCAAGTATTTTTTTAAAAATACGGTCTTTATGCTACCAAGAGCGCATCGATATATATCTACAGTTAAAGATACACTACCACTCGAACAATAAGTTCTCAAACCCAATGAAATGGATCCTAGAACACTATAGTTTCCTATCAACATTTGGTTGAGAGTAGGATTCATATAGATCCACTATCGGGGATAGGAGGGTATTGCTTTAATGTGGATTTTTTTAAAAGGATTTTAAGCATCGGCCATTGCACCACAATTTTCATCAGTAAAATTAAGAATCATCAAGCTTCCTGAATTCGCTGCTCCCCGCCCATTTACCTCTCCATTCCCAAAAAAGCTGCCACACTGTCCTCTTCCTGCTACTTCATCAACTGTTTATCTTTTACCCCTCTCATACCACTCTATACCCTTCCCATACCTCGTCTTTACCCTCCTCTACCAAACCTTCTTTCTCCAGTTCTTCCTTCCCAACTCATCTCGTCAGTTACATTCCCACTCAGTTGAAGGTATCTGGATTTATCGGAATAACAAAAACATTTAAATGTTTTTCCTGCACGTTCAATTAAACGAAATTATAACATAATTACATGGGACGGGTGTATCTATGTCTCCACGTGAACTCATATGAAAATGTCTAAAAGCAGATATTTACACCATTTTGCAGTCCAAGGTGTTACTTCGCTGGGGTTAACGCTTTTGTTATCGTTGTTCATAATAAGTTTCAGATGCCCTGGGGAAGGGCAAGTGAATAGTGAGGGCTGAGGGACTGGTGGGTTATCGGATTAGGTAAGGGGAAAGACATGGTGTTCTCCTTAAAGAGAAATATTTCTTGGGATTATGCTGGTAGGAAAAACGATGGCTAGTGTTGACAGAAGAAAGAGAAGATGAAAGGTCCTTCCTTTGGGTGGGGGTGGATTACAGAATAAGAGAAAGTGAAGTAGTGGTAATTTGGAGACGTGTGTTTGTTTTTTCCATCTCCTTGTAGGCCACGCTAGCATCCTTCTTCAAACCATCTTTCCCCCTCGTCAAATTGCCACGTCACCCTCTCCGCCGGTGAGAACCGAAATGTCGCAACGCCCACCGAGTTTTCTTATCCGGAACACAGATGGTATCTCACAATCAAACAACCTCCTTTTATCGATCTAGATACCTTGCATTACTCTTTCATGCTCATTTCAATCGTCGAGATACAGAAGTATATGGAAGGCAGGGAGAAGAAACCTAAGGTAAATAAAAAGGCTTATTGAATCACTCCATTTGGAAACGATGCAGGAATTAGGTAATTACTCTTGCCTTAATAAATCGCGAAATAAATAGTTAAAAAATAAAAAAATATTTCTATATATCCTATCTTTGATTTAGCTTTCCCAGAGGCAACCTACATATATTTCAATGCCCTGGTCATAGGCTTCACGCGAAATGTTGCCCTTCGGAAGAAGTTTGAATCGGAGATACCCCTCAGGGATTGCGTTGTAATAAGGTTGAAACTCCATTCAGGACATCTACGTGTGGGGTAGTAGCGTGCAATCCAATCTCATTTATTACGGTTCTATCACAAGAATACCCCTTTTTTATGAGCGTGTTCTGTTTTATTTTACACCATTAAAATACAGAAAATAAGCACTCTCGTCTCCGCTATCGGATAGTTCACCGCAGGGAGCAGAACCAGCTTTTTTGAGTGCCGAAAGGAACCATCGTGGAATCCATCCAATGCTCGATGCAGCAAGTTACGCATGGATACAATTCACGTTCGAAAGAGGAGGGGAGATAGAGAGAGGGGGAGGAGAGAAAGAGAGAGCGTAAGAGAAAGAGAGTGTGTTAGAGAGAGACTGTGGAAGAGAGAGTATAAGAGAGAGACGGATAAGGAAAGTGAAGTCAATGCTCAGCTATAAAAGTCAGAGAGCAAGAAATAGAAAAAAAAAGTCCCTCGGGAATGTTGAAGTGATACTCTCATCCCTCCCACCCTGCCCCGTCTTCTACCCTTTTACGTCCTCCGCAATGCCTTCAAACCCTAGAGAGATGAAGAACCCTTTTATTCTAGCCATTCTCGGCGTCGGAACACCCGCTATCGTATTGCATCCTTTGTCCCCGCATATCATTGAAGAACACAGTTCGTGTTTATTTTCAGGAAAAAATGAGAGAATTGAATTCCCTTCGCAGGAAACAGCTTCGACGAAATAGAAAGGGGGGGGGGCAAAGAAAGTAAAGAGGATGGTACACATAAGATCGCCCAGAAGAGGGAGGTGGAAAAGATTTCGCACAATAAACAAGCGGTAGTAGACAGCTACTCATCCCCCTCCCCCAAAAACATTGAAACTAATATCGTTCCTCTGGAATACAACTACTATTGCATTAGTTTACCGTATGCTCCATTAAGTTTCGATTGTTCCATACACTAATTCATACAACTATTACAAATCCTTATAGTCTTCGAAAAAACCTCATTGTAATATGCACCTCGTAGGTCCTACATACGCAATACCCTACACATTTTCCACACGACCTTCTGGCCACCCAAAATGGTTTATTTTCCTCCCTCTTACCCACCAAGTTAAAAATTCTCTTCCTCAACAGTCTTTAAAACCTCTCTCTCTCTTTAGCTCAATATCTCTTCCATCCACTTTTATTATCTTCAAAGTTTATCCAAGAACTTCCTTTTCCTCCTTTGTCTTTATTCCTATTGTTCAAAACATTTTGGAAATATAAACTTCAGGCTTACAATTGGTTTTTAACCTTTATATAAGTCGGTCCCCTGTATGGAAGTAGAATATGGTCGGACCATTATTACTATTAATAAGGCCTTTGTTAAGGTCGGCTTGCACTGAATGAAGTTATCCAGAGAAAAGAATATAACTGAAAGGAATGCATAAATTCTAAATGAAAAACATGCATTATCAATTCCTTTAAATCTGTCAATTATTGCTCGGTAATTAGCTATATTAAGTAGCTTAGTGGGGTGCGCTTTCTTCCGGTAAGATAAATGTTTGACTCAATTTCATGTGGATTTCTTTTAACAGCAACAGAGAGAATACCTGAATAGAAATAGAATAGATCTAGAATGGATATAATAGAAAAATACCCGGATGCTGCGAATTGATTTATTCCTGTAGGAATTAAAATCCATCACGCTGTCGATAAGTGCTATCCAACTCCTTACAGCTGCTAAGAGAAAAAGAATACCTACTTACTCCTCCTCTCTTCCAGAGAAGTAACCCACCCCTATCCCTCCCTCAGCCTCTGTTTGATTTTTCGGAATATAATTGGATCGAAGACTGCAAAGAGAGAGGGAGAACTGAAAGTGGTCTGATCCCGCATAACGAGATGAATAAATGTAAAACAAATCCTGAAGCGATTGCATTTCGAGTTCAAGGGCGATTTCAGTTATTTTTCCGAAGCCGTGGAATATTAGTCTCCAAGAATTATTTCGTCATAAGTACGATAAAAACGAATAAATGGGGATTTATGCCTCATTTTAACATACATTTATGGTTAGATAGCGAATTATAATTTCTCAGATTCCTAAACATATTTTGATAGTCTCCTTCAAAGTTCTGCGGCTAGAACCAACCTGTAAGCTCCTATCACCATGAATGAAGAAAAATCTCTGGATAAAAATACCCTGCAGGGATTGGCTAGGCTATACCATTCCACCTTTTCCGATGTAGATCCAATATTTGATGTGATAGGTCATATGTTGGCTTTCTCTCACCAAAGGTTTTGATTTGACTCTGAGAATTGACCATATTTTTAAGCGGGAACATTACTTTTAGGGTCAAGGATATGAAACTATGTTTCACTTGCCGATTGAGTTACGAGTAGGCCAATGCCTACGAAGCTGAAGTGGCTTTCTTCACCATTTACCTTTTATGCAATTATGTTTTTGACACTTTTATTCCATTTAACAGATACACAAAACTCTTTTTTATAAATTCCAGATGCACGTATTAGAATTCAGCCTGCACACATTACCCTGACTAATGCACAGTCACGCAAAAAACATTCACCTAGCATGCATGTAATATGTAAGCAAAACCTTTACAGGCCATCTCTATTTACCGTGACCATTAAAATTCACAAAATTTAAAAAGAAAGGGCTTAATGAATAAGGATATTCAGGAGAAGGGGAAAAATAAAAATGAACTGATAGAAAAACAAACGAAGAAATAATGATCAAGGAGTTCGGAAGGAAGAAGGTTGTAGGAAATTCTTGAGGAAGGCAGGAAAACTGAAAAGTGAATCAAACATTGAAGGTTCTGAAGGTGGGTAGAATGTTGCGCAAATGATTTGAATGGTGGATAGGTAATTACTTTTTAGTGAACGAAGGTAAATGGAGAGTATACTAAAGTGAAGAATAATTTAGTACAACAAAATTCTTCTAATATTAAACAGTGTTAGAATATTAAAAAGCCTTAGAAGTGCTAACTTTACTATATTACTACTAAATTGTAATTGGTTATCACGGTCTATCATACCTTCCTCCACCATTTAGACTAATAGCAAAATAACAGGAAGTGCACGACTTAAAATGCTTGACTATTACTGGTGGAGTCTCCCTCCTTCACAATATAAATGTATACTTTAATCTTTATCTAGTTATTTTCCAGTAAGGAGAGCTAAAATTAATAAATTATCCATTCCATGTTAGCCATTCTAGCGCATCTATTTCTTATATTTACCAATTATGACCTGCTACACACATTTTCTTGGAGCACCATTTCTCTTACTACCCCGTACCAAAAGGAATATTTTCATTTTTAATCCTTGCGCCACCTGGGACTAAATTATCCCGATTGCCGTTTCAATGTTTTTGTTAAAAGCATAAAAATAGATTTTTTTAATTGATTCATTAATGTTAACACAGGCCTTCGTGACACTATCCCCAGTTGAGAATTGAATGGTAAAGAGATTTTTTTAATTCCACAATTTTTATAAAAGACAATATGATTGCATTTGCCTGAGTGCACAGCAACTCAATCAACGTGGCTATCTGGATTATTAGGTACGTTATCATAATGTTAGGACCAAAGCGAAAAAACAACACAATTTAACTTGAGTTAAGCATGTAATCATCTTATTGATGTTCTTTGAGGGATTTTATTAATAAAAACCATAATGAACGAAACATAATTATTCAATTAATATTTTGATTTATTGACTAATTAGTTTAAATACGAGGTCAATATATCAAAACAAAATCACAGTATTCACACCTGAAGGTCAGTTTGGTAGGTGAGGGTTGAGCTCACCTCCCAAGCCCAAAGACGTGGAAAATGCACACATCCGGGTAGGGTGGCCAGTTCCTTTCCCCGTATCGCCTGTGATTACCTAGGATGACCTGGTACCTGAAAAATGCTACACAGCTCGGATAAAGCTGAGCCTGGCAAGAGGAGAAACCCGGAATCGAACCCGGACCCGTTTAGAAGCTCAGCGCTCTATCCACTGGACTACCTGGATCTGTCACAAAGGACATGGTGCACATTTCAATCCATGAAATAATCGGTTGGGTACTTTTGTAAAAGAGTAAGATATTTCGGCCCACCTCCACCAAAAGCGGAATGAAAGCAAAAGGAATTTTTTTCAGCTAATAACTTCCTTCCTTAAAAAAAGGTAAAAGCACTTCAAAATCCTTAAGAAAAAACATTTTTAAATTCATATTAAATAAGTTTCTGTTTGAATTTCAATTTTATAAGTGTAGATAAAATACGATTAATTCTTGTCAACGTGAATTTGTGGGTAAGTGTGCCACATAAACACCTCAAACAAAAATAAAGCCGCGAGAACTGCATGTCCCGCGGAGTTGGAGCTCTTATAGTAGCTTCACAACTTGCGAAACACATCGATTACAAAGTGTTTATATCTAGTGTGAACGAACACAATAAATGAGTCGACGGAGCATCATTATTTTAATCTGTCGGTCGCAGTGAAGTGTTATACAACGTAGAGGGAAGAGGAAACGTGAGAACAATACACACACACACACCCCTAAGGCATTCACATTTCACCCCGAGTCGTCGTCACTCGCCATCCCCGCCCCGTGCCAAATTCTCACCGCAGATGAGCCCCCTTTGTCGCGGAGGCTTCCCCACGAAAAAGGGGGCGGAAACAGCCGTAGGGATTGTCCCAGGAGAGGCAGGCCCTGCGGACGGAGGGACGGAAGAGGAGACAGTAATGAGGAAAAAGGTGGGACCCACTCCGAAGCTGAGATTCGCGGCGGAAGATTGCGGTTGGGATCGCGACGTCAGCTCGTAATTATGTTCGGGGTCTTTGCTTGGGGAAGAGAGCGAGAGAGAGACGGATAGGAAATGACGGGATGAGGAGGAAAAAAGCAGATCGGTGAATGAAAAATAGGTCGAAGACTGGAGGCTGGAGAAATGATTGATGCATTATTGCTCGCATTGTCCTTCTATTATTTCAGAGATTTCCTTGTAAAAGTATTAAAAGGGCTTAAACCATCTATGAATGAATTTCCTGAGGTAACACTAAAATTATATGACAGGCCACGAATTCAATGAATTTTTATGCATCTATTAGGAAATATTTGCGTTTAAATTTTTCTTGACTCTAGTTGGTTAACTTTTGCAGCACGATTACAGCGGGGTATGGATTCTGGAAGCAATAAGTACGATATATGAAGACGTAGATGGATATCGAATATTTCAGAAAAATGAAAACCGAATTCACAAACGAACTTTCAAGCAGTTTTTGTGTTTTGCGCCAGGAAAATTTGAATAATTGTGATGCAAAACCAAAGCAAGTAGTTTGCCAGTGAAAAACCTTTTCTTTCACTACGAGTATTTCATTTTTCCAATTGATATCTTTTGAGAAAAAATCCTAGATACCTGGACTCAAACTATGGACCGCAGGTAATCAGTGACACAAATACCCGATAGTTCTCTAAAATCTACGTCTATCGTACTCCCTAATGATTTCACAATGTTTCACTTATGAGAAATAATGAAATTTTCTGACGGTCACCCACAACGTGTCCACGAAACTTGGAAATTCTCGCATCATAGATATGAGCGATATGTACTTAACTAATAGTGATGTGCAATGCTCACACTTAGGAGTTTTTCATAGGATGATTTTTATTACGTATTTAATTCTTAAAAAATCATATATTTAACGCCCACATTTTAATCACCCAAGCCCATTTCATTGTTGAAATAAAACAGTGGGATTAGAGAAATATTTCACACATTACTTCGCACGCTTTAAGTTATGAAAAAAATGATCTGAGAATTTTCCTAACGGGCATGAACCCAAAATCATAACAACCAGAAATTTTTAAATACATATTTTTGCAAGTGCGAACCTTAAAAAATTAAAATATATTAATTTCAGCAAACTAACATATTAAAAATAACCTTTTGAAAAATAACGTGAAAAATGAAACTTTGGTCGCGATTTGACTTGCTCAAAATTGCCGTATTAAAAACGTAAATCGCCGAAAAAAGACTCTCAGGGCAACGTATGACGCTTTAATTTACTGCTTGGGCTCCGATAATTTTAATAAGACTGAATTATAAAAGCAGATTACGCCATCCGGAAAAGAATAAAATAATTTTTTTTAGCAGGTCCTTTTCATCGTGTCACACTGGGATCCAAAATAAAAAATATTCCGCAAGTATTCACTGGAAAAAATAAAAATGAACACTCTCATTTAATCTATTTTTTATTATTTTCGCTGAGGAAAATACCAAGAATATCGCTCGATCAGCGTATAAAAAATGTTTAAAAACAAAAATTTTAAAAATTAACCGCTGAAAGATCCCCTATTTCCTCTCCCAGTGTGTCGATTGACTTGTGACTTGACGTACGAGGTCTAACTTGGGTTCACATCTCATATAATTTTCACGTATAATGCATGTTGACCATGGAGTTAAATCCTAATGTATAGAGAATAGGATTCTTAATATATCCACGTTACTATAGAGCAATTCTGATATTACGGTTTTTCCATCATAAATGCAGCCTAGAAGTTATATCGCATTTTTTCTGAGATTAGAGCCACAAATCAATTGTTTTAGTACAATCTAGTCAATTACATTTACATTCCTGTAACTGTATAAAGACAGACAGTGCTTACGCGTCTTTTTTATTTGATAATGACTTCAGCGATGCATATATATTTATTATATATAGCCCTTTTCAGTCCTTAGAGTATGACACGTCATTCCCTTGTGTTTCATGGCACGTGGACTGGCACAATCATTTCTTGGCATATAGGCATTCCACTAGGGTTTTACATATTAAAATACAAGGGTTCACAACATCCCCTTAGCTCCAGAACGAGGCTGTATGATACTTCTTAAAACAACCCACATATTTTACATTTGAATTTATTTTTTTTTACTGAAGTTGATTTTACGTCCTTAAAAAGGACCAGCAAATAACTAAACAAATTTCTAAAGGATAGCCCTCTATTATACCCTCAAAGCGTCATAGGTTTGAATAACCTCAATTTGAAAGGTCGTTTGCTGAAACTACCCGCGGACCCCGGGGAAATATAACGTGTTTTAGATGCACCCGGGAAGTTTAACTACGAAGAGAATGACAAAACAATGAGGACTTTGGACGGCAAATAGTTTCGTCACATATTGAAAATGATATTAAGAAATGATAAACACGGACTACTGTCCCCGAAATAAAAAATTCATCGCTGAGATTATAGAGTTTCCAAAAAGTGAAAAAAAAACTCAGTGCTCGAAACGGAGGAATGATGGTGGACCCTAAGGAGGGATTATGAGAATGGGCATCGGGTGGTGGACCTGAATCGGGGAGAGAATAAGGGAAGAAGGGTTCGGAGATGAGGCGCCTTTAAACGAGAGGATGATAGTGAAAAAAATCGAAGAGGCAGCAAAGGGTTGAAACAGTTACCCTAAAAGAGGGAAAGAGTAGATGGAAAAATTCATATAAAATTTGATTTTTTTTCAGTCCCAATTTCAAATGACTTCAGGAGAAGCTTTCAAACAATCATAAATTCCCATGGCATTATTGCGGACAGGAAGAAGACGTAGGCTTTTCAAGATGAAATTGATGCTTGGAAAAAAATATAGGTGCAGGAAAACTGAGCGTTTAATCCACAGAAAAGTTTTAGTTTTCGAGAATGGGAGCTAAAATGAGAAACAATATCGCAAAAAGATTTCCTTCCAACGAAACATGTTTTTAAGATAAATCACAAAACGTCTAGTAAAACGTTTGATCAACGGTACACAAAAGTAAAGCAGTTGATTTGAAAACATGACTGAAAAAATCCATGAGGAATTTCAGGATTGAACACATGACGAAACAAAGCATATTCGCTCCATCCGTTTTTCAACACTATCGGCCAATTTTCAAGTCCACTTGAGCAATCTTCAGCATTCAACAACATATGCAAACCACACCATGTGCATTACAGGAAAAATATAAGTTTTTGGAGCAATATTATGGGCGTGGTTATCCAGAGGGTAGAGCGCTGGGTTAATACCGCAGAAACCGGATTCGATTCCCGATGACGCCTCTAAGTACCCTCGGCTTTACACAAGCTGAGTGATTTTCCGGGTATCAGATCTTCCTGGGAAACGATTGATGACGATCAACTACGGCAAGAGTGTAGAAAAAAGACTGGTGAAGACGTTATTATGGAGTGTAGTATGGCATTTTGTTGGTCGTTGAAGCTAGATGAAAAGCGCAGGTTGGAGCTTTTGAGATGTAGGTGTGGAGAAGGATGGAAAAGGTGAAATGGACGGA
>LYUA01000411.1:207530-217739 GCA_002093875.1 Calopteryx splendens
CCCCCATCCTTCCTTCTTCCCCCGACCGGGACGGCCGCCGGATGGTGGACGGTGGCCAGTGTTTGCTCTCTTTTCGGATGCTCTATTATCTCCCCAGCCACACTCCTTCCACCTTATTCACTATCTCTCCCCCTCATGCGCTCCGCTTAATTGGCTATCGCCTGCACCGAGAGGAGGTTGACGCCAGGAGTGGGGAGGTGGAGGGGGGAGGGCAGGGGGGGTGGGTTAGCTCCCTAACCCGCGGATGAGATGAAATAAAAGAAAATAAAAAAATGTAGTGGGTGGGGGGGTGGAATGAAAAAAAACGGACCGCGGTGCTTTAAAATCGTGTCTTTTAAGCATTCCTGCGGAAATTTCAGGTCTACTTTTTTCACCTCACGGTTCTTCCTGAATGATTTAAATCCTTCATTTCTGATCCCTTTTATCTGCTCCGCTTGCAGCCATTTTTTTGCCACCGAGTTCAATTCACCAGCTTCAATTCATTCCATCATTTGGTCACGGGAAAGAGGTCTCGCCAATCATCAGTATGCTCTCTTTCGTCCAATAATTGCATTGAAGGCCAAATTTGAAACCCTTCATGCTGGGATAGTTTTCCGCGCAGATAGTAAAGGGAGGCCGGCAAATAGCTTATTTCAAAGCAAACTTTTATCAGCGTAGAAGAGGATTGGGTTTCGTACGACGGGTAGAATATTATTTTCCGAGCAGCACCGGACCATACAAATTTTCAGCTTGTTTACGGTTCTATTCCTTCAAAAATGGTGGAAATCGTAGGAAAATTGCCCATACGTATGCCATTTCTACGACACACAGACTGTTTTTTAATTAATTACACCGAGTGGATGTCCATTACAAAGTCCGGGAGATAAGTCCATTGATTCCATTTTTATCCGTCGAATTTCAACCAAGAGTCCAAGCACGCATTTACTATATACACTATTGGTTTGGACTGAAAAACGGGGAAATATTTCTGGCGACTTGTCGCATCGCATGTAGTTAGAGATTGGCAAAGTTATTCCCACATTTATTTTGTATCGTTAATTGAAAAAGCACTGACTTGAAAACTTAGCGATTGCAAAAAGGAAAAAGTGCGTATTAGGAAGAATATGCTTCGCGGACTGATTCCGGAAAATAAACGGCCTTCTTTCAGAACGTGATAAATTCTATAACTATAAGTAAACATTATTTAACTCTGTTTATTTCCATAGTTATCACGCACTTAAAACAGTAAATTTCAATTTGAAAATCGGCCAAATGTAACCTGAAAGCATCCGAGTCATTCCTATTTAGGCAGGAAGTAAATTGAGTTTCTAAGGTATTGTGAAAGTGAACTGTCAAAATCAGTCATTTATCCTAAGACTGGTTTGGGCAATGCGCGCCACTTCGCTCTTACGTGAACGTATGCGATGTGGAGCGACGAACGTAATACTCATTCATCACATACGTTAAAAAAATAATTCGTCGTGTATATCAAGCGTTGGATGTTTTCCTCAGAAACCGAAACTTTGCCGCTTTTCGGGCTAATGTCCTCGTCTGTCAACACAGAGGTCGCGGGTTCGATTCCCGCCTAGGTGAATTTTCATCTACCACCTTGGGCTTGGGTGTTTGCAATTGTGCTTTTTACGTTTATAATCTGATGTAAAAGGCCAAAAAATTGAGGTTTTCAGATTAATGACAAATAAATAAATAAATAAAAGAAGAAACTTTATCTATTTCCGGTCTTAATATGAATTAAAAATTCCGTAAGTGTCACCAGAGCATCTTCAATGAAAGATTTCACATATTGGGAGAATCAATGAATGAGTCTTCAACTCTTGTTTTGCCGGTATTTTACAATATGTTTGGCATGGGCT
Organism: Calopteryx splendens; assembly: GCA_002093875.1. Lineage (NCBI taxonomy): Eukaryota > Metazoa > Arthropoda > Insecta > Odonata > Calopterygidae > Calopteryx > Calopteryx splendens. The sequence continues at coordinate 209,381 of LYUA01000411.1, forward strand.
CATTGGAACGAAGATGATATATTAAACTTTATTAAATATGTGAAAATATACCAGTTTTCTCATAAACTAACATCGAACGGATCAATGTACCTATTATTTGTATTTATTCAGAAAATATACATACCGTTCTACGTTACCTAGTGAAATATTTACGCTCAACGCTAATATTTTCGAATTTCTCGTCTTGAAGAACGAATTTTACAAAAGTCAAAGAGAAGGGTTGGGAGGGAGGCGTAGGGTAAGGTAGTAATTTAAAAGGGGAATTTCGAGCAAAGACACCTGGACATGAGTCTCCAGCGTAACAGCTTATTTTCCACCCCCTTATAGCCAAATCCAACGTAATTTCCGCTTACGCGTTCCTCACTCTTTACTTCCCCGCCATCAAAAGGCTCCAAATAAACCCACGATAAGATCAGGTGATTAACACGGGGGGCTCTAGCAGGAGCCTTGCTTTCAAAGTACGCCATGACAAGGCCGACGACACTTCTAGATTCCATGCCTGCATTCCACCTTTGAAGGACGTATCCTATTGAGAGCATTGAGGAGGGGAGACGTGAGAGGGCAATTTAATCACAGCACCCTGAGCTGCCTGCACCCACACCTGGCCCTTTTTCTCCGCCTCTATGGAAAAAGGACTCGTCCGAATGTTCAGAACTGTATGAAGAATGAAAAACCAGTCCGAATTTATCCCCGGGGATACGTCTCCTTAAGGTTTTTAACAATCACTGTGAACATGTAAAGTCTTGTAATATTCCCCATTAACGGACACGTAATGGTTTGTCTTTAATAGATATCCAAATTCTTAAATGTGTCACTCACTAAGCATCAGCTTTTAATTATAGGGAAACGGGAGTTTTGCTGAACTGATTTCTTTATCCGTCCACACACATTACTCCAGCACACATAAGTCTTTTGTTCCCTTAAGAAATATTTTACAGACTTTTCACATACTTTCGTATTATTATACTTTTCTCTAGGCGGAAGAGTTTAACTCAAACCCATAACGCCCTCGAGTAATCGATGGATATGCGATTGCTAAATTTACGTTTAAATAATAAGTAACGCCATGTTGTCGCCAAAATCAACGCCAAAGTTACGGTACGTTGCATTGCAACAGAAGAAAGCAATATAAATAAGAGTAACGGCAAAGCAAATTTTAAAATTACGTTTTAGGAATCCCTTTCACGCTTGTAAGAAAAAATCAACTCTATAGTTAAAAATGCAAGCGCAATATTCTAAGTCACGTCACAAAAGAAGGTAATTGAAACCGAATTTCCGTGCGAGAATCTGCGGAAGTGAAAAACTTCCCGGGTCAATGTTCCCGAGATTTACTCAAACGCAGGAATTAAGAAGAAGGATGGAGACGACCATATCTACATATTTTAACTTCAATTGCATGACTAAGTTAAATATTCGTTCAATAACACGAATAAACGTTAAAAAGGCGCCCCCGGTGGATCGTTTAAGGTCAAATAATATACGACGATTCAACAGCGGACTGCGGGAATTCTATCAGATGAGCTCGTGAATACAAACGGCGTAGCACATGAAGAGAATGGGAAAAAGGCGAAGGAGTTATTGTGCAGTTTGGGCGGGGCAAGGAAGAGGGCGAAAGGGTAAAGGAGGAAATATTGAAGAAGACGAGGGAAGGGGCCAAAACACCTTTTCAGGGGAGAAAGAGTGAAATTATGTTCCCATCCAGGGGGGGGTTAGAAATATTTTCTGCCTTGTTTTTTTTGTTTTTGAGGGGACTTTCGGGTGGGTTTTTTTCCAGAGAGAGATCTTGGAGAAGAAGAGCGTGAGGGCCGATGGTTTCAGCAATTTCACACAGGGAAAGGGAGATGCAAATGGCTGCGGATTAAAAATGAGAGAGTGACGGGGTAAAATACGGTGCAGAGATACAGGGAAAAAACAGAAGGAATGGAAGCGAAGACCGGGAGGAGGCAAGATTGTCCAATATTTTTTCTGATGGATAGTACACATTAGCGTCGAGAAGGGCATAAAAAATAAGTGGAATAGGTAAGAAGAAATTCGATGAAAATTAATACATGGTGGAGGGAGAGATCAGAAGTTATTATCGGAAGTTATTATCGGAAATTCAAAGTAGACTTAAGTGAGCGGTGATGTTGTGAGGACGCTGAAGTCTGTGAAGGAAAGGAGAATGTTTGTGAAACTTAAGTGAGAGGAGAAGAAAGTAGGCATTTTTGATGGCAAGAAAGCTTAACTACAGAGAAATGAAGGTCAAAATGTGTTTGAGCACTTGGAAAAATATTTGTAAGCTCAAAAGAAAGAATCACAGATTTCTGAAACTTCCACACGCACCTCTGCACGGCATGACGGTGGGTCATTAGAATTTTAATACGAGTAAGTATTACGCACCCCTAGGGAGTAATTTATGAAGATAAGCGAAACTGCACATATGCAAAGAAATAAAAAAAATGAATGCTATTTACAACAGGTGTCGAAGGATTCCAATAACTTCTAAATAAATAACCGCTGCTGACGTAACCAAAAAACGCTCCCACGGTTTAAATTTACTATCGTCTGAAAATAGTGAAGATAGAATACCCTAAAGCGAAGGAAATTAGCTCTCATAGAAATTACCGCGGAGCTAGAGAGTGAGTAGCACATACTAGTTTTTCAGTTATTACTTATTATTTTTTTAAACTTTCACGTCACGTAGCCGCTGATAAACGAGGTGATATCTCGATTTCCAGCGAACACCAGCATATCATGTGCATGCCAGAACAACCGCAATAATTCATTATGAATCATGCTTCGCAACGATAATTTATCAGAATTTCTATTCGCTTGTTGCGACAAATGTCGACCGGCAGGGGTTTTTCAACGCAGTTCGTACCACAAAAGTCGCAAAACAGGTTAACTCAGCTGCTTGAAATAGCAAAAATACTAGGAAAAACATAGTTAGAACATACCGTAAAATAGTTCTCATAAACACGACCATACTTTATTAGCAAATAGACTCATATCTAATCGCATCAATTCGTATAAAAATGAAGCTGCCATTAACTTGACATTTCAGATTACAGTATAAAACATGCAAATTCCACTAAGTATATTTTTCACTTATCTATTAGATGATGATGATTATTAGGTAACACGTTAGTCATAATTCTTGTAAGAAATGCGTTTCTAGTGCAAAATATTTAGTTAATGGCAAGGTGAATATGTACCTTAAAAAATGCACGCATGCTAGCGTAAAGATAATGAGATCGAATCTATGCATCTAGAGTGAAGTTTTACGGTAGTTTGCGAAATAATCTGGTCGTAAAGGCCCTGGATAGCATGATACTCCAAACACTCTTTGTATAAAGGGTGTTTGGAATCTCAGAAGCACTCGTCCCACTAGTAGCATTTCCAAGACAATCTAAAAAAATTATCATCTTTAATTCACCCTACGTTTAAGAAATTAAAACGGCTCCTCATTTACTACGTCTTATTTAACCACTAAGCCCCCCTATCTCATCTAATAAATATAATACTGCAGGTTACTACAGTCGTTAAGGAAGCACATAAACAGAATTAATGTGCTGATAAATAAAACAAAGCACTTTTCCGCAAATTTAAAAAAGAACTTATTTATCAGTATGGATTCCTTCCACCACATCAGACCTGAATTTGTGAANNNTTATCAGTATGGATTCCTTCCACCACATCAGACCTGAATTTGTGAACTTTAGAAGTAATGTGAGTTAAGTTTCTATAGTTTTCCTAATGGGTAGGTAATTTAATAGTACGGAAATATGATAAAATATATATCACAAATAAGCAGTAAGATGATGTACTTTTTTGAGCTAAATTGCATTGCCCCTTTCCCTCACCGCCAATCATGAGAAAAGCAGCGAAACAAAAGGTGATGTCAACTAAGTAAACAAACTGCAGGCATACTTTTAAAATTCAAATTTTTTCCCGATGCAAAACTCGGTAAATCAACGAACGCTCCAGAAGGAGAAGGATCAATAAAAACGTCCACACCAGGTCGGCGAATTTTCAGAATGTGTTTCCGATATCACGCCAGTTAGTTCACCCCATTACACAAAAAGACGCAGTAGGAAGAATAATCAATTGTCGAAAGCCGAACTCAAACACCGAAAATCAGCCCAACTACCCTAAGCTGCCTCAAAAACGGAACAAAGCGCGTAAATACGCCTCTTTTCAAATAAAAAAAACAAAGAGACTAATGGATGGAGCGAAAAAAAGGAATAGGGGTGAATAAATCTCATTTCTTCATTTGCAGAACTTTCTCCTCTTTTTCTTCCTCCAGCATCCCCCACAAAATCCTTTCTTCCGCTTACTCTTATCCCAAACAATCTCTCTCATTATTGTCCTCCCACCCCCGACCTTATCAGCTTGAAACCCCACCAATTATATGCTTGTTCATGCTATCACTTTCACGGGAAAATCCTACCCATCCCACCGCTCACCCCGAATCCCTTCCCCCTCACCACAAAATGTCACCTAATCCCATTTAAACCCATAAAATATTTTACTCCCCCTCCTTCTTACACCAACACACAGCTTAAGCAATCAGCGCCCATTAAAGCGTCGTGTTTGGGGCTTAAAACCTTAGGTGTATCTCATCAGGCAACAAGAGATCAGGGAGCTAGACTATGCTCTTAAATCTCATTTCCCAATTTTATGGCTCTTTGAAACGCGTTTCGTCCCTCACGTTTGTTTTTGATCCTGTGTGTATTTCCCTATCTCTGCTTTTGTGGTGTTTGGTTAGGGGCATGACTTTCTGTTTGTCCATCGGGCGTTATGGAGTGCGGGTCTCGAGAATTAAACTGGAAAAACCGTGCCACGAAAAAGTTTTTTATGTTTCTATTCTCCTTTCCGGAAAATTATCCGAATCCGCGCCTCAGTAATGGAACGAGCTGCTATCCTCCGTTAAATGTAAATAGAAAACAAAAAATGAAATACGCTTTATTTAGGCTTTTTAATTGTTTCCATTTGATAACTCCATGATTTGTGAAAAGCTAGGCATAAAGAAATATCTTTTTTTACCACCGTTCACAGTACGAGCTTAACTAAGCATCAGACTCAAGGTAAAATACCTTTGACAAATAATAGCTCAATTAAGGCTAAAAATTTTAAATCCACCCTGAGAAAGCGGTCTATAAAGATAGAAAGCAAAAATACATCACCCCTTTGATAAATTATCTACTCAGTTTTCCTCGTTGACAACGTCCTTTTGAAAAAGTTTCATTTAGTAAATTTTCATTTGGAATTTGCCATAAATATTAAAATAAAATGAAGATTTCGGTGTAACACCGTCACAGCGTAATGACCAATATCTGTATTTCATAAAAACCAGACTTTTGAAGTTAGTAGACATTTATTTTGGCCAAATATTTTTCAAGAATGGATATAAAAACTCCATAAACTTTCCTGAATACATTTCAGGAGGTAGGATGGTCAATTATTATTTTCGACTGAAAGTGTTTTTTTATAATGGAAACTTGCTCATTTGAAGTAAAATTGAGCTCTGAGTGAACGAAAGAGAAGTATCGTGTGTAGGAAGTATCGTAAGTATGTTTGAAGTATATATATATATATACTTCAAATCATAGGAAACGTAATATTTCGTTGCGATACATAATTTAGAAAGCACATAGTCCAATCTTCATTTCTTTGCGCTGGAAACGATTATACCGTGCAGAAAATGAAATACTACCTCAAGATACGCTATCATCATGGGAAAAATTATGCCTAAGGTGTTTCACTCATAGCAATGGGCATAGTTTAAAGAGAATATGGAATTGAAATAGTGAATAAGTGAGTCGTTGGAGATGATGATGCAATCCAGTACGGATCGGAAGAAACAATAATGATGGCCTTCTGCGTCGAACCAAATTACTCGTCTTATGAAATAATCATTGAATGATTTCATCCAGTGCACGATGAGTTCTTGAAAATAAAAATGTTACAAAAAAGGCAAAAAATAAGTGATAACGTATTAGAACTTTGAATTTTCAATCTCAAATTCATATTTTTTGAAGCTTCAAATTGGCAAAACCTTTTCTGTTACTCCGTTGCGAGAAGATAATACTACATCAAACGTCCTAAAATAACAAATATTACCTAATACTTGAGATAATTGGTCAAGATTAAAGAAACAACTCAATGAGGTCATGATGAGTCCAGAACTTTTTTTAGTTCAGAATTAACTGATCCTTCTGGAGTTTATTTTTTCTACATCCACTTCTTATAAATGCACATAACTGGGAACTTTGTATCAATGCTAGTAATGCCATGCACTTGCATACCTAAAACGTTGACTGCTAGTGGCTACAGAGAGAATAATTAATAAATTCAAATCATCCGCTATCCTTGGTAAACAAATGGTTCTGAGAAGGCCATTCCTTGAATGAATATACTTCCAGTTCCTTACTCTCTAAAACGATAGACCCGCATAAAAAATGAGATGTGCACATCATTACGGAAGGAAGACTGACTGCATGCAAATAAATTCTGCGAATCCCTTTTGGGCTCCCACTTCAAATCAATGAAAAAATAATACATTGTAAAGGAATACTCCATTTCGAGACCATAAAAAGACTCCTTGGCAAAGGGCAGCTGTTGGCATTCTATTGCTTTCCATCAATCACGAAAGCTATAAATGGAATATCGTATTGTAAACGAACGTGGGGAAATAGCAACCAGAAGATCTCATAAATATTCGGATACTACATACAGGTTAAAAAATCCATGGAAAATTGCAAAAAAAATGCCGACATAATAAAATATCTTCAGGCACATAATTTGCAGAATTCCTATTTCTGGCTATCTATATTAAAGCCTGGTTTCTTAAAATTTTTATTTTAGAAAGTAAACATTTTGATATTAAAAATCCAAGTAGGTAATTGTATTGTTGTTTTGGTAGCCTATTTCACCTGACTATCACTACATTTGATAGTCTATTTCGCTATATTTTATCATTTTGGAGATTAAGAATAGTTTTAAATAGCAAACGGAATGCAAAAATGAGATACGAAAAATAGAAAAAGGAATTTTCATTATTAATAAATTATTTTTATTCATTTTAGCGAGAAGAGAAAATTTATTCTGGCGAAAACATCCTAAGAATAAGCAATAGCCCTAGCCTATTTAGCGTATCTTGCCTATTTCTTGATTAACTAAAGTATATAAGAACGTAGGCACAATTACAATTATTCGCTGTTTATGTGGAGTTTAAACCAGGCCAAAGCCGAATCTGACACTGTTTCACCGCCAATTATTGGTTTATAATTCATGGACCAAACAGCTCCGAGCTTAGATACGGCTACCAGTACTTTTTCCTTTGACTTGTGGAGCCTATGTCATTCACGTCTGATATGCAGTCTTAAATTAATGTACATGAATCCTGGGCACATTCTTTGTTTACGGATGATACACAACAGATACATAATCACTAGTTCATGGTCTAGAGTCAGGTGTATGAGTATTATTTGTTACACCACTTCGCTGCGCTGTTTTGTTTCACCACCCTTTTTTTAAGAGCCAACCTTCTCTCCGTGTGTTTTGAATGATCTTGGTCTTCCTATTTAGATTATACTATCAACTTTTTTCCACCGAACAAATACTCCAAAATTATTTTTGCTATCATAAGTGCAATGGGTTTTTCCCCCTCACAACCATTTTCAACAGATTTATTCCTTCATCAATTCCTTAGCTTACTAAAATAAACTTCAAAATAGAGAATAAATTCATTGAAAAAAAGTGAAAACGCTGACCCTGAAATTCTAGAAGACTAAACGCTGGTCTGAGAATCGTGGGATCAAAACCAGGATCCAGGGCACGGATCATGCAAAATTACTTAACAGGTTTCCCTATTTAAGTTTACAGTACAATATGAACTTCTACCCAGGAGCAGCGTAAATATTCAATTATTCACTATAGTTAGTAATAATAATATGTACTAATTCACCAGCAGTACTTGGATGGAAGTTAAAAATATTTATTTCTACTATAGCTAAGAAATTCATCATATAAAAAGTACCATTTTTTTAATTATAAAAATGCCTAAAAAAGTATTTTAGAAATTAATACATACGGTCTAATTCATGAAACTAAAACAAAAATAATACATAAAGGTTTAAAGAAAACATTCTTCATAACAATCTTAGAAGTGTTAATAAATTCCTTGAACTACGCACAGAGGAAATAGGTCACCCAAGGTTCATAGAATTCACAATGGCCTTTATAGCAGGTGTTTGCACACTCCTCGCCGCAATTATTTTATATATATTTTGACAGCTGTAGTTTCACGCTTAACTTTTTGGTTATTTTTAATTTGGCACTTGGCGCTAATTAATACTCGGTACTTTCCACACAATTT
>LYUA01000411.1:231591-241960 GCA_002093875.1 Calopteryx splendens
TCCACCCACTTTATTCTCTCTAGCCTCCTCCACATCCACATCTCAAATGCATCCATCAATCCTATCTTCTTCCCAAAGTCCATGTTTCACAGCCTTACATCATAACACACATATTATAGTCGTAAAACCAATTAACATATTACACTACAGCAACATAATGAATGAATCAATTAAGGCACGCAACATACCAAACCTCAGCACAAGTCAAAAAAAAGTAACGAGATGGTGAAAATGGAGAAGGAATAATTGGAGCCAATAGATTAACATGGCAATTAAAAAAATGTGATAATGATTACGAAAAATCTTTGCAGTAAATGGTAGACAAATATCATTTTTGTTAGATTTTAAATACTAGAGAGTTCAATTCTTATGGTGGATTAAGCAAATGCAGCACCGTCAATAGAATAGGGCAATGCCAATGGAATGATGAAAATAGTTAATGAAAAATTGGTGTTTTTTAAGTTAAAAATGCATAAGAAAAACAACAGTAATTGATGAGAAATAATAATTTAAAATCCAGTTAAACTGATAAAAACTATACTCTAGGAATGTTTCAATTACGAGATAGATAAAACTTAAATTGGGTGACTTGGCATACGTTTCAGAATAATGCGCCTGAACGAATGAAATAAAAATTCTTTTCAATTTCTGAAAATGAATATCAACCAATTCTGATTCACTGTTTTACACAATAATGGTTATAAAAAAACCTGATTACATGTGACGAAGATAGGAAGAACTAGATTCGCAGGGAATATCCATCAAACAAGGATTAATCATGTGAGTACAGCAACCGGTTCTCTGGACCATTAATATTTCGAGAACAGAACGTTTTAATGTGATACAAATATATTCCAAACCAGCTACACAACTCAAACAATTGTTCGAAAGTTTTGTTGGTCAGATTTGTTTAAAGTTACCGAATTTTCTGCCACGATCCCTGGCACTTGCCACTATCTGGAGAGGTAATATTTTATCGCGGGAGAAGGAAAAGGCGTTCGGCCACAAAAGGGAAAGGGAAATGTGACGGAGAGAAAGTCAAAAACGACGGGGGCGCGGGAGGGAGGGGAATAACGAGGGATTGGAGAAGCGAGAGAATTGCAGCCAGAGCCCGCGAACGCAAAAGAGGGAGGAGTGTGATGAGGGGGGGGGAGAGGAAGGGGAAGGTGGGGGGAGACTACCAAGGTCGTACGCTCAGCCGACTGACTGAGTTCCAGAATCCGTAATGCACACGTCTCCCGAAAAATAGCGGCCCTTGCTCGCGGCAGAGCACGCACTCAAACGCCCACAGCGGCGGCGCACGGCGGTTAGTCGCGACAATAATGGGCCTTATTTTCGTTTTTTTTCCCTCCTCCTTCCTTCTCCATCTCCGCGGTAACCGCCGCACCGCACGTTGGCCGCAATGTATAGTAACACAGCTGAGGTGGAGGAGAGGGTAGGAAGGGGACGATGGGGGTTGGAAAATCCGGAGCAGCACGGAGAGAGAGGTCCTCGTTGCGAGCGTGTGCGTGGAAGGGCGAATTGACGTCGTGGTATGGGTTTAATGCCGGAGTCGGGGCGTCGAGAAAAGAGAAACCGGAGGTAAGAATGTGAGGGGGCTAATAGGATGGAGACGGAATGACGAGAGAGAAAAATATACCGACAATGGCAAGGTGGAAGGTCATGCGAATGAAACACAACCTGCGAGTCAATCCCTAGGGATCACAACGAGATATTGTGACGTGACTGTTCTGTTGAGTACAAAAGAGAGTGATTTCTGGGCACACTGCGCAAAATTAAAAAAGAAATCCGAAGGTCTGTTTGAGGTCATATTTATAGCAATAAAACCTACTCGGCTTCGATCGAATCAGTTTTCTGATTTTTTCAGGAATCACCTGATCTAACTTTTAACCGAACGCCGTACGATTTATTTTAATTCTAACTTAATAACGTCTGTGATTTTAGCAATATAATTTTGAATTAAACTACGAAAATGAATCTATTCATTTAGAACGAGTATGATGTAGTTTGATTTGCAGTCAGGTCAATAAGTAAACGAAGGGAATGATTACAAATGTAAATCTAATTTTCAGCCTGTAGATACTACATATGCACTTGTGAAAAGAGATAAAATTTAACAGAAAAAGAATCCTCGCCTTAAAACGTAAGCAGAGAGACGAAATTAAACGGATAAGGAATTAGGAATAAATCAGAAACGAAAATGCATATGATTTAATAGAAACTAACACATCACCGTGCTTAATAATTACAATGTAGGGGAATTTGACATATCATCTCGTAATCTTTGAAAAATAAAATGTTTTATTCGTCACCATTTAACTTAACATATGTATAGACCGTTTGACGTCATTAAAGGTTATATTTCGGAAATTTATATTAGCGGCACTTCATTGTGTGAAGATAAGTTTTTGACCAATCGTGAAAATTATTACACAAACATATGGGCTTCTGAAACTTCTATCAGCGATATAAACAACTTTTGCAGTAGGCTTTTCTTCAGCTCTCGACAGTTCCCACTCTGTCCTTCCATTCAAAATTCTGATTATTTTCTTCTCTTTCAACCTCTGACAAAAGTTAATCCCGACCTGTTCCATCCAATCCTCGCAAGGCCTATTCCTTCCGATCTATTCCTACAGTTCCTCCATCCACGCCAAATGCTTTCATACACTGAGTTCAAATAGGTATACTTACTTTTCATTGATTTGAGAAATTGCTCCACTGTTTGCCGCTACAACCACGTTAATCAACTCGAAGGCTGTTTGATTGGTGAGAACAGAGTTCACCTCTTACAAAAGCCAACAGCGTGGCTTGCGAAAGGCTTTTACATAAGGATACGCCTCTGCTCCTTTCGCTGTCCATCCTGCGGTTTCACAGGAGCATCTGATACCCATAAAATCACAGAGCATGAGTTTAAACTGGGGGCATCTACAAATATAACCCGGATTTGGACGTGCGACCTTCCGTCCAGTAGTCGAATGTTTAACCAAGTCTCAAGTGTACCACGCTGACCCATTCTCAATGAATATTAAAAATAATTTTTTAAAGATTATTTACTTCGAAAGTTCATTCATGCTTTATCAAAACATGGTGACGTCGATTTCCTTAATGAGTCTGAGCAGTACCTCTCACAGAGGAAAAAACTTTAAATACCCACTGAAAGAGCCAATAAATCAAGATTTAATTCGGACTGCGTACTCAATATCAAACATTTTAAATAACATCCCGTTTAGAAATTTCCTCAATCCCTTTTAAAAATGCAATATTGGCAGCTGTCCTAAAATAATAAATCAATGAAGATACATCATTCGTGGAAAACAGGTTTCATGCCTAAATTTTTAATGAAGTGTGGCGTTAGACATCGGATTCAAAATTTAAAGTTTTGCACTTCATCTTAACATATAGATAAAATAAGGTTTCTAATTTATCATATTTTTATTAGAATTTTCAATGGTGATCAAAATGATATCATAAAAACCAGAGGGTTTTTCAAGTTGTTAGAGTCACTAACTATGAAAGAGAACCTCATGGTTACTCGCGATCCTGTGATTTGGGGAACTGTATTAATGGGAAGGAATTTAATTTAAGATTTTTAAAAATAATAGAAACGTAAACGTAAGTAGAGCGGTGTACAGAGCTACATCAAAGATAGAAGGAAAAAAGGACGTGACCTAAGCCCAATGACTTTTTTTGAAAAAGAAATTTATTTCTGCAAAGACGGGGTAGAAGGTTGTTTTCCTCAAAAGGACACACGGTGGGTACATATATTGAGATATGGAGTACGAAAGGAGCTTTAGATGTTCTGGAAGAAAAAGAGTTTCTCAGGCGATATTTAAGAAAAGCAAGAGATACAATCACAAGCCGCACAGAAAATGCGGCCATTGCACGCGATCGTTTCACTGTACATACTCCACCGAACAATAAAAAGGAAATGCATTGTCGTAAGATCTCTACGTTTATTGAGGACTTATAAAGAGAGACCACCATACTGTTGCAACAAATGTTGAAAACACATTTCAGGAGGGCACGAAATTTCAACTGAGTGAAAGAAGGACCGATATAAGACATAGAGAAAATACTAGAAACATATGAACACGTGTGGGCATCCATGAACATATGGAGGATTACGCATGCTGAAAGTCAAATCATATCGCCTCCAATACAGGAAATTGAGAGATAAAAAAGTTCACCAGGGATACCAACAGCCACCTGGGCAATCAAAGCATAGGTCAGTTTAAATAAGCATGAAAAAAAACAAAAAGTACACTTTTATGGAAAACTGAAACAATTCTGGCTGAAACCTGAAACTGTGATAGCCCTTAATAATTACATTATAATCCATTACGCCAAAATACGTAAAGCTAAATGTTAGAATGTTGAAAGGCGTAAAATAGAAGTATAATTAAAAAGTATATTTTTTGGCATAAGTAGTTGATGGTAGAGACACGAGAGGGCGGTCCGACGAAAATAATTTTGAAGATAAAGTTCGTTTAGAATTAGCACACGATGGGGAGCACGCGGTCAACAAAAAAGAAAAGCGAGATGGATTATTTGAGAAAGAAAGCCATTTTTTTTAAATATCGCGGGAGGGTGAAAGGAAAGCGGAAGAGGGAAAAGAGAAAGGGAGTATATAAAAAGGTAGGTTGCGAAAGGGAAGGGAGAGGGTGAAGCACGGGGGATGGCTGAGGAGTGTGAGAGAGGATGGACGAAAGAGTTGGGAAGTCTGGAGTTTAAACAGGAGCGGACGGGGAAGAACATGAGAGGTCAAAGGATGAGGTGGAGGTGCGAGGCGGAGGAGGAAGAGAGAGACGGGCTGAGGCAGAAGAGGGAGGGGGTCGTTATCGCTTGTGGCAGCAGGAGATATTTTAAAAGCGACGCGTTGGGTGCCGGGGGAAAGGGTGGGTGAATGCATGGAGGGGGAGAGAGGGTGGCCTAGGAGGAATGTGGTGGTGGGGGAGGGGAGGACAAGTTGGAGGCCGAAGGGAAATTATGCGAGCAACCGAGTTTTCGGAGAATGGTGTGGAAGGGGGGGAGGAATAAAGGTCAAAAAACTAAGTGCACTTTTGTTTAACAGACGAGCTCCTTTTTGATGCTAAGCAAAAGGAGGCAAGAAAGCAGTATATGATTGACTGAGGGCGATTTACCATCTTTCCAAGGTGTAAAAACCTTTTTAAAATAAAAAATTACACCTAAAAAAAACTTCCAACACGAGCACTAAAAACTATTTCACAGCACCACTAATAACTATTCCGACAACTACGATACAATGAGCCAATCTTCGTTATGATCTATCTATCTCTTTCACTTTTAAAGAGGTCTTAGGTTGGTGCTCATATAATTCTCATATGCCTTTCAAAGCCGTAGTAACCAGTGGTTTTTTGTATTTTTTCTAACTACAGTTTTTCTGCTTTACGTCCAATACGTTTAAGTAAATATATGAAACTCGATTTTGGTATAGAGTTTTCATACAGGTGAAAGACACGCCTAATTTTTATTGATAAAAAAATAATTAAAAATGTAATGCAGAAAAAAAAATTAACAATTGCCGTATTCCAGTTTTCCACAGTGACAGATTCAAAACGTAAGCTCATGAAGAGTAATTTAAAATTCAAAAAGATGGAAACGGAAGGGTGGACGAGAAAATATAATGACAAAAATAAAAGAGGGCCAGAAAGCAGTTGAGAGAATTCCGAGTAGAGACAAAAGGATAGTTAAAGTAGAAGAGGGACGGGAATAGCTAAAAGAAGGGGAAACTAAAGCCAAAAACGAAACAATAGGAACGGTATATAGTAAAAGTATGAGAAATACATTGATCACAGACAAAATTATTTGACAGACGACAGAAGAAAATAGAAGAAGGTAAATACGGAATTAGGAATAAGTACAAAGAGATAATAAATAAGCTAATGCAAGAATCAAATAAGGCAAACAAAAAGTGGTGGAATGAGCAGTATGAGAGCATGTAGATTTTACAGAGACAGTGAAATGATACGTTGTACTGGCTATTGATAGTACTGTTAGGTGTCAATAAAGGAAAATCAGTTCAAACTATCGGAGATGCGAAAGGAAATATATTAATCGAAGCCAAAGTGATACAGGCAAGATGAAAATATGCATGGAGGAACTATACGGTAAAAATATTAGTAAAAATACAAGGCCAGTAAGTTTTAGACATAGAGAATATTACATCAAGGAGGATAACTTAAGTTCATCTTTCATATATTACGAGATAGAACGGGCGTTAAAGAAAATGAATTCGAAAAAGCTGTGGGGATAGAAATTATCTCTACAGAATTACCTAAGAATTTGGGAAAACATGGAAGGTATAGTTTATATCCAGTCATTGTATAGCAGATGATAGGTGTGAACTGGAGGTATACAAGACTTTTCCGAACCCTGTAAAGAAAAGGGCAGCAAATGGAGAAACAGATTGGGCAGTGGGATAAAATGAGGTAGTCCGTTATCACCCATATTATTCAACGTATACCTAGATGGAGAAAATGTTAAGGGAGACATGGGATCCTGTCTACGAGTCCTCGTACAATGTTTAATTCCAACATTAGTCCCTTATGCGCAGGGTCCCAAATGCTCGAAGCGTACTAAAGATGAGATCTAACCAGCGTAAAATAACACCTCTCCTTAAACTTCTCATTAAAATATATATTCTCACTATGCGTTTGAGGACCACAAGTTTCTTCAATGCACCTCCGCAGATGGTTCTAAAGTTTCTGCCACATGTTGGGTCTGATGATAAAGTGACTTCTAGGTATTTAACTTGGAACCTTTTTCTTATTTCCACCCCTACGAGTTTATAGCAGGAAGGGTATACGGACTTTTTTCGAAAAATTCATTACTACTTACTTTTTCTTTATTTCATATTTAATTTTAGACCCCATTACTCACCACCACAGTAATCAACCCGAAGGCCATTTTGTTGGTGAGAATAGAGCTCACCGAATACTAAGCGCGACGGCGTGTGAAACTCACACATCAGGATATAAGGGGGGCCAGTTTCTTTCCCTGTGCCGCCAGCGGTTTTCCAAGAATGACCTGGTAATTAGGAAAGGATATAGCAAGAAGATACGAAAAATCACACAGCAGGGGGTGGCCAGACGAGTCACCCGGAATCAAACCCGGGCCTTCTGGTTAGTAGCTCAGTTCTCTACCCTCTGGACTACCTCGCCCCTTCCAGTCCTCACCACAAGCATTAATACTGGTGAGACCACTAGAAAAAACCTTACATACGGATTTATTACCGATGTACCGGTGGATGGCCATATCGTTGGCGAATAGTCTGACAGTGCTGGAAATTCTTCAATTAATGCCATTATTGTAAATGGGAAAATAGATAGGGCCAATTGGGCAACACTGCGGAACCCCAGGGGCTACATCCAAAAACCGGAACGTTAACGTACAGAAGTTTGTACGGTTGTACGGTTTCAAGTTCTACAAATATATCCTTGTGACCTCTTTTCCCGTCATTTACACTAATATAAGTAATCAATTCGGTGAGACTGATCGCTATGAGGTCTAAAATTCTATTTCCTCTCGTTTGATTGCTAACTACAGTTTATTGTTTTAATGCCATATTATTTCGATATTTCTCTTGTATCTCCCTCTAAATGACCTACACTAAAGCCAGCGCTACAGACAGCAAGCTCTCTCAATGTGTTTGTTTACACTAGGCGCTGTACGTTTCTGTAATATCTCGTTCTTAGAGTGGAATCCCGAGTGGTTAAATGGAACCCCACATGAATCTAGAACCATCCTGAGGTCCAAAAAAGGACGCTCCCACGTAGTTCAAGAAGTCTCTGGTTTAAGCCTTCCACTCGGCTCCAAGCCATCGAACCAAGACACGCCCTAGATACCGAACTGCACGTGGTCCGGCTCATTTTGGCACCCGAGAGGGCTGTAGGATAGGTAACTGATGCAAACATTTCCTTATGAATCGAACATACCCAGAGAAACTACTAATTCAAAAAATACGAACCTGTTTGTAGGGGTAAAAAAATAGCAACAAAAGAATAGTCGTGATATTTTCTTAAAGTATGAAGGATAATTAAAACATCAAAATAGGAGGAAATTAATTAGAGCAGTTAAAAAAATTCGCTTATTTCATTAGTATTTAAACTATAATAGACAAGGTAGTAAGAGCATTAGAGAGATAGCGACCGAAGTCAAAGAATGATTTCTAAAGAGGAAGGATCATCACAGGTATAGAAAAGACAGTATTATTGAAACCTTGAAGATGGAATGTGGCGTTGCATGGTTCTGTGACCTACTCGTTGAGGAGGTAAGACAAGCGATAGGCAATTGGAAGCTTTTGAGGAGTGCATGCAGAGAAAAAGTGGAAGGAAAGGAAAACAGGCGAAGTTCTAGGGTTGGCAGAAAAAGGGAAAGGTTGTCGGGAAAGTTGAAGGTCGCAGGGAGAAAGGATGAAGAAAACAAAGAGGGCCGAGAGTATTTGTGAAACTGTGGCAGAAAGGCGAATATTGGGCTAGTAGAGAGAAGGGAGACAAGTAAGTTGACGTGCGTGTGGGGGGGCAGAAATAATGCGCATCTCAGTATAATGTATTGAAATTCACCCCGTTTTTCTACCAAACGATGATTAGAAGTAAAAAAATATTTAAAAAATGATCGAACCATTTTATAACTTTCGAATCTATGTAAAACCTTGGTTCGACCAGTTCGACCACTGACAATAATAATAAACATAGAGAGAAGCACAGTCTTTATAAATTGGAGCTAGCTAATTTTATCTGACGAATTTCCACTTGAAAAACATTTTTCTAGTACATACTCTGAAGTTAACTGAATAAGGAATTTCTCGCGGCACAAATCAAAGAGTATAGTGCGGCACGAACTGAGAAGATACCGAGGTCAAATTTTATTAAAGAAGGTTAATTATCTCTGGTCAATCATGGCGTTGAAGGTGATTCTATTCTTAGAAATCGACAACTTTAATTTTGCACTTTCTCTAAAGAGATGTTGGGAATGCCATTGCATAGTTCAATCTAATTAAATAATCTGCAGATCTAGATAACAAATTTTTCTTTATAGATGAGTTTCCTTTGGTGGGACCTTAATCTCAAGCAAAAAATCAATTTCACATTTCATTCCTTCTTTTTCGCCTTCAATTACATGACAGATATTAGGCCTTTAGACTATTGTTCACTTATTTCGCATAATACTAGAATGTTAATCCAAGAAAATCACCGATGGAAAAAAAAGTCCAATCAGTTCAATGTGTGAATGCAAAGATCATTGAACAACATTAGGAAAGTAAAATTGTCTCATATTATGGTCAAAATGAGAGAAATAAAATCAACTATTAATAAAATACATTTTAAGACATTTTTCTGAGATTATGGCAGTAAATGTTTCAGCATTGAAATCGTAATGATTAGTGCCTATGAATTTTTATTTATTTGAAAGATATTCCAGCCCATATAACTTGTGAGGATTAGTAACTATGAATTTAGTTTACTTTAAATATATTCCAGCATGTATAACTTGAAACCTTACCTGTTAAAAAGTGTTTAAAATACCATACAAAGAGAAATCTCCGTTATAGCCAGTCTCCTCAGCCTATGCGCTACATGCATTAAAATACTACTTCCGAATTAAAGAAACGACTCCAGGTAACTTTTAAGAACATTCTCTTTGCTTACAGCTGTGTAAAAGAAGTGTTTCTTTTCAAGAAATAATTCCAGAGAGCGTCTCTCTTCTCCTTATCATTAAAGAAATTTTGAAGTGGATGAAGTGTTCGGGAGTGTAAGGTGCGGGAAGAAAAGATGGCTATATAATATGCGACGCAAGCCACTCGGTGGCCAAGGAAGCCCAGTGACCACTTAAGGTGTCGAATGCTGAACTTCTTCGTGGAAGGAATGGAGTAAAGGGAAGAGAAGAGGAGGAAATTGTGAGGAAGGAATCTGACGCAGATACGAGTTTCCGAGCGAACTATTGAAACCATGTTATAGTTCTGTGTGACAGTGACCAGAGGTGGACGAGAAAAGCTACTGAAACGGATTGAGAAAACGCTTAAGACATCACATATGGATGACTGGGTGAAATAGATGAGTGCTTAAGATAGTAGAATAATTGTATCGAGCAGACGTTGTGAATAAAGTTGGAAAATCTCTTGTGCGATCTCCCAAGACTGTTGAAGATTAAAAAAAATTAAGCAAGCGAAGAAAAATGACAAACTTAGGCATACAAAAAGGAAAAGATCAAATCCTGAGTCAGGAACAATTGGAAAAATGAACTAAAACTTACCGGATCTCTAGTAGAATAGTATTATTATTATATATAGATATAATATTATTATATACCATCATCATCAGTATTTCAATCCTAAGATTGGTTTACTGCA
>LYUA01000411.1:263690-278317 GCA_002093875.1 Calopteryx splendens
ATATATATATATTATTTGAGTGATACTTATAATCTTCGTCAAAAGGCCACGATATATATCATACCAAGGTCCTTTGGAAGCAAGCCCTCTCAGAAAATACAATTTCTCACCACTTCTGAATTCCGTTTCTTTATGCGTACGTCGGTTGGTCTGCGTCATAATCGAACCCACTATTCCTCTCGCCCATGGCTCTCACCGTGCCTTAGCAATTCTCTTTGTGATTCAGTGTATTAAATGACCCATAAGAGGAGAGGTGCTTATTAGTCACTGAGGCCGTGCGGCTGGGGCCCCTTTTTCATTTTATAGTGCTTTATAGGACATTATAGGGTTATAGGGCATTACTAATGCGATGAAATAGGTTACGCCCCTTCTGCGACTGATTTACTTCCCTCATATATCTAGAGATGACCCTATCAAGTCTTTCACTTTACTCGTCTTCAAGGTTATTTTTTCAATATTTTTTGCCGCGCTCACAATCAACGGCACATTTTTTTCCCAAATCCCAGCAATATTAAATTTCATTATCATTTATTGCAAAAGTATATAATACATTACATGTGTATTTTTTGTTAATATACCGGTTAGGGTAGGTTTCTGATGTGCACAGGACACTAATATCTCAACATCCCACTCTACAATAACTCTTCCTTCATTTCCGCATATTTTCTGTCACCCTTCATCTCTTCAAACATGCCTAATATTCTTTTTATACTACTACCTCACTTACCCAAAATTCTACCCTGCATCACATTCTTCAACAATCTATCGGCTCTCAGCACGCCATGCATCCACTTTTCCTGCCTTCTTTTGCTTTCCCCCAATAGCCTTCTCTCCTCCCCCTACCATTCCCAAAACCTCTTCGTTCGTTTCCTCTTCTGTAAATTTCACCTTTTCCATCCTACTCCACACCCATATCTCAAAAGCCTTCAAACTATGCTTGTAATCTTCCTCCAAGACGGAGTTCCCGAGCCATACAGAACTACATTTCATAACAGCTTCTTCATTTTACGACTTCAGCATTAATTTACATTACTTGTATTTGGAAGATATCTTATGCTATATAACATTTAAGTAAAATCTGATCTACGGTTTTATTTTTCTTGGACCAACTTTTCATTTGAAGACCTTGCAATGAGTGGGAATAAACTATTAAAAACCATAAAATGGCAATCTAAGATACCATATACGAGAGAGAATTATTAAATGAATGTGTTTTGTTGGTCATCTTGTGGGTTTAATTACTTGCAGGGTAAGCGATAATCGTGGTTTCGAATCCTCCCTCAAGGGTGCTTTTTTGTGAATGATCTCTTTTCATTATTACTAAGTAATAATTTTTATATTTAGTAAGAATATAGGTTGAAATAACATTATTATTTGGTAATCTATTAGTTAGGGCACGTTTCTGATGGACACACGGCCTCAAACCTACAACAACCCTTTCTTCATTTTCGCATACTTTCTTCCACACTTCGTTGCATCCAAGATACCCAATCTTTTCTTACCCCTACCTCACCCACCCAAAATTCCTTGGCTATCACTGTCTGCAACAATCCAAAGCCACTTAGTAAGCCCTGCATCCACTTTTCCTGTCTTCCTTGGGTTTCTCCAAATAGCCTACTCTCCTCCTATCCCACCATAAGAAAAACCTCTTCGTTCGTTTTTATTTCCGTCCATTTCAATTATTCCATCCTTTTCCTTATCCACATCTCAAAAACCTCCAACCAAAGCACACTTTTTTTTATTTATTTTCATAGAAAATGATTATTTCATATTGTGCGCCTACTATGCACGAAAATCAGTATCATAAACAAGATATAAATTAACACCTAAAACATTATTAGTCAGCTCCAGGGCACAGCTTATTCAACACATCTACATTTTTATAAAAGAATTTTATGCTGCTATAAATAAATCAACTAAATAAAAAATAAAATGCGAAAATAAGATTCCAAATACAAGAGTAAACTATTAGTATTTTTGATGCAGAACTTTATGTGTAAATATACCTGCAAGTAAGTATTGGGAATAATAATAAGATGCTAGTTAAAAGCGAATTCAAGATAAATTTTTAATATCCAAGTTGGATAAATTATGGAAGCACGGTTCTCGAAAAGATTTGGCGAAGTTAACCCTTTTAGAATAACTGCCCTCAATAACGATATAATGACTTTTTAATGGAAATTTCGCGTATTTCTGGTAAATAATATTGTGTTCTCAACAGCTAAATAAAATATTTTAAGTGAAATGATTGAGATTAAAATGAAGAGGAAGCATATAAGGTTGGTACTATAGATTCGAGCTGACCCATGATGATAACCCAATTTATTAAAGTCAAATTAGTACGCATGGGAAAAATGATTCGGTATCAATGAAAATTCCTTTTCGTCAAACTACTTCCACCACAAATTAAAGGAAAGTGCATATTTAGAGCACCCCTTAAAGCCGTTCATCTGCGTGGCACGACGGATCGGTGCCGTATATCTCCCGATCGCGAAGAGACGCAGTCACGCCGCGGCCGAATCATCAATTTGCACACATCAAACGGACACATCACTTACGAACGTTGGCTCATCCGCGATCAGCAGGTGATGTAGTGCACACCACAATTCATTTTATGCGTGTTTCATCTCACGTCCACCCGTGGCTTGAGCCCCTGTTTTAGCGTTTCACGTCCGACGGAACCCTAGGGCAGGAACATTTTGGGATCGGGCCGGCGAGTCCGGTATTGACGGATGATGATTGTGACCATATGATAGGGTGATTGGATGCAGACTCCCGTTCATTTATCGGCAACGGCAGCTGGACATCTCACTAGTTCTACATTTTTTCGACGTTCCACTCGTGATTGTTTGGACCATAAATTGGTGAAATGAGAAAGTGAGCGACGGAGCATAAAGTAATGCGTTAATTCTACGACCGCAACGGTTGCGGCGCAAGGTATGCGATGAGAATACGCGACTGGGTCAGGTACGAACTTTGTCAGTTGTGAGGCGCACTTCTCTCCGCCGACTTTTCAGAGCTTCGCCGTGGCGCCGTGGTTGCTAACCCCTCAACAGTTAAACTCTAAAAATCGAAAAGACGGAAAACGACTGAAGAGACACATTTTTATGACTTCGCATTCATATTATAATTATATTATTATATATTCGCGATTTAATTCATAAATTGGATGAGAGTTTCCGAGCGAGAAACGTTAAGGACGATTCTGTCCCTGTTGTGTCGATATTTTGAGTACAGCGTAAAAAATATACATTTATAATACGTAATAATATATTTAAATGCAAATTCTTGGGGTTTCCATAAAAAAATAAACATCAACTTCCGGTAGATGCCAATTCTGACATTCGCCAGATTCGTAGTAGTTAAATAAATCACAAAATATATAAGTTCAAGAGAAGAAGAAAATTTAAAAAAAATTCGGATTCCAAAATCAATATTAGCACAAAATCAATATTAACACAAAAATATGTCCGTCAAACACGCATTCAGTCGTGAAAAAAACTAAATAGCAGCTGTGCGTCATGTGAATACATCAACGTGTCTGTAGATAGGTATCATATACAAGTAATTATCTATTACATCAGATAATAATTGTATGCTTTCAAATATATAAGTATTAGGCGCCTATAGCATATCAAATCTGTATAGGTAGAGCCAAATATTGTTAGAAATTCTCTTCATTTACTTTGTTATCCCCATGTTACAATTACGGAGAGTTAGACTATTTCTTCAACTTATTCATCCGAAGCGTCAATCATCCGCCAATAAAATAACTGAATGGAGAGAATGTCAAAGTTTCAGTAGAAACATTACCATTCTTGCGCCCGACCCTGAAAGCATAAAAATGCTAATGGAAAGTGACTTTGACTCCAGTGTTGACAACGGCATGAAACAAGGCAAGGATTTATGACTAAATAAAGCGAAATTTTGTTCCACTGGTATGTAAATTTGAAAAGATTGTTCACATTCACTTCAATTTTCGAACGTCAATCACTTTTTTCGTACGCAGGTAACAGATCTTTCAACCCCAGTGTTTTAGTATCGGTAGTGCGATATATTTCAGCCTTTAGATTTATTTAATTTATCATTATTATAAAATAATCATTTAAATATTTTTTCATTAATTAGCGAAAGCGAAAGCTTTGCTTCTTTTTTTCTATCCCTTAGCTTATGGGAAAATCCGTTCGCTGATAGGTACGAAAAATTCAGAATGATTCCAATATTTTAATTAAAGGGTGTAAAAAATCATCAACTCCCATCGACGCTTGCTCAAAGAAAGAAAAGGCGTAGGAAACACCCAAGAGATTGAGAATTTTTCGAGAGGGATCCATAGCGAGACTGTGAAATAATCGTAAAAATAAAAAAAAGGGCTTTAAATAAGGGAAAGCATCAACCAGCTTAAAAATGTGGTAAAAATATTTCTTATGTATCACTCAATTTTTCCCCTTCCATCTTACCTTGAGCGAAGAGGAGACCCAAGGAAAACAAGAAGAGGAGCTCCATCGCGCCCAATTAGCGCTCCACTAATAGCGGAGCCTTCCAAGGGGTGTTCAACCCTTCTTCCTTCCTTCCTCCCTCTCTCTTTCTCTCTCCAAAATATCCGCTTTTACCCTTCCTCCTCTCTTTCCACCCTTCTTCCTTCTTTTAACGTACTTGTTAGCGAGTATTACTCCCTCACTCTACCTCCCTCCGATCACTGGATTCCACATTCACACTCACTCCACTAGCTCACTATGCGAAAGGTTCCCTTTCCTAAAGTGGTCGGCGTTCTGTTACGTAGAAAAAGATTTAAAAAAGGAGAAAAATCAAGTTCTTTTTTTCCTTCAATCAGTGGAAACGATAATCGAATCCATGAGCGAAAAAAATAATTCCACGACACTCCTCTTTAAGTTCCGCGCGTTCGAAATTACCCCGCGGTGGGTGCGAATGGCGCGCGCCGCTGGTAACCGGCACCACTGAACAACAACGTTCCAACGGAAACACTGCCGGAGAGACTCGTAGCGCGCCTTCCCGAGTAGCCTGGGAGGTTCGAGTGTGAGGGGGGGAGGGAGGGGCGGATCGGGGGACAGGCAGAGCGGCCAAGCGACGATAAGGGAACTACCAAGGCTCCCGGACGTGAAACAGTAGCGCTCTCGATTGGACGGAGAGTAAAGCTGCACGGAGAACGCTTCGAATTCGAGCAGTGCCGTACCCTCTCTCTCTCTCTCTCTCCCTGTCTCCCTCTCTCTACTTTCCGTTCTCTCTACCTCTCCCTCTCCCGCACTTCGTGGATCATATTATCCACATGACGAAAAGGGAGCAAACCGAACGCGGCCACGCCTGATTCCTGAACGTGTACCATACCGTTTGTGATAACGTAGGTATCAAGACAGGTTGTGTAACGTATGGCCCCCTCACAAAGGAATTAATTTCAATGAAATGACAACCAAAATTATTTGAAATTAAAATATCAATTTAATGTATTGTGTGGATGTGGATTTTTTGGATATTAATTCCCAAAAATTAATCTGGCTGGTGAGAAGTTTGCGCGAAATTCGAAAACTGTTTGCCTGGAAAACCGTATTCCTTAAAATACAATCCTGAAATAAAATTTGAAAGCCATTAAATTCTGAACTTTCACCCAATTTCCTCTTTCCTATTCCTAAAATGAAACTGTAATTTCGTTGATATTGACAAATTCTCCCTAATATTTGTTGAATAAAACCACTGAAGAAAAATAATTATCACCAATTCAGGGCACTCATGATGGGCTGTTACATTTATGGCTTTACACTCCACAGGCTCACGGTCGGTAAAATACGCCAAGGATATAACTTGCTGCATATTTTAAGGAATCTACTCTGAGGTTTCTAATCTTTTCTCTTTCATTCTTTGTAGTTAATAGCGGTGTTACAATTGTTTTTTTTGTTTGGTGGCTACATAATAACGACTAAACGGCATATCGACCACATCAATTACTTTTACGCGATTATACCTCAGGTTTAAGGCAATAAATTTAAGCTATTTTCATCCAGATACGCAGATTAAATATGGATCCCCGTGAACGATTTATATAATTATTAATCATTTCATTTAAAAATAGCAATTTTATAACGAATATACTTTTCAACTACACAGAAGCTAATCTCTTAAGGAAGATACTACTATTCAGGAGAAAACTTAGATCTAAAGTGATCCTCGTGTAAATCAACAACATTTCTCTCTCAGGACTGTGTCTTGGGTAAAGTAAAAAGTTATTTAACTGATAGAGTTCATGGCCTCCACAGAGATATTTGAGACTGATGTAAATACAGGGGCCACCGCCCCGAGCTTAAGCTCAATGTTAGGCGTTGTTATGACCTGCTGCGCAGCTTCGTGGTGCTTTATCGGAAATAGTTTATATTGAAAGCAGTTTCTACAGAAACCACATCGTAACTACAATTTTGACGAAATTAGTGCAAGAATATCTTTCTCATACTCCAAACAAAAGCATTTACCGTTCCAACTGAAGCAACTCCGTTTTCTCCGATGTTTCCTTTCAAAATGTCTATAAGCATATCCTATATTCAAACAATAAATATCGTGGGCATACATTAAGAGACAACTTGCTTTGCTAACATTGGCAGCCATACATTTTTGGCTAGCTAGCCTCGAGCGACAGTCATCTTTTAGTTAAAGAACCGGAGGAAACGTAACACACAATGCGGCTCATAATCTTGTGTTGATAACAATTCCATTGAAGCATATGTTATTTTTTCCCTTAAAATGTACTAACGTAAACTTCATCAAACACTTGTGTTAGGATTAAATCCCACACGAAGGCGGCTACCCATTACACTTTGCAAAGTAATATTCGCTCAATTTTTCGAATTTTCTTGATTCACAATATATCTAAGGAGCATAAATATATGAGCTTAGGGTTTATTTTCTTTAAAACTTATTGCACTACCCGCACCATACTTAAATGTTTAGGCAGTAACGAATCATCACATGATAACTCTAGTTGACAGATATGAATCATCTAAAATCGTAGCTGAAGTGCTCCTCATTTTAAAAAATGGGAAAAAATTTTTTTCGGCGTCGGCATTTTACTGAAATAAAGAAATTTATATATCGGACATTTCACGCTGGCCTTGAGGAAAAACAGTATATAACATATATATTTATTTATTTCGAGAGAAAATAATAAGATGGCGTGAAAATGTCATACGTAACCTTCAAGATACCCACGGAAGAGAAAAATCAATCAAAAATAATAATAATGTTAAGAGAAAAAATATACTATCGTGTACCAAACTTAAATGAGAAGACTGGGCGGTGATAGCGCTATTCCCGAGTTTGTACGATATATCCATTTATGCAATATTTCCTTATTCTACTTATGTATTTTTAGGTTGGAAGTTATGAAACTAATCTTGCGATATAAAACGAACCATAAAGAAGTGATTTAATTGGCTCGTTTACCCTCAAGTTGAGGAACTTACAAAAATTAAATACGAGAAATTAGAAATTGCTGCCAACAGATTTCCTTAAGTTCGTTCATATCACATTCCTCACGTCATCCTTGGCGGTCAATCTACACCCTGAGTGAGGTATGACTTCCGCAAATGTATGACATTTTTTTGAAAGCGTCTTGAAACAGGGTGATGAATTGAAACAACAGTTCACTGATACGTCGGATAAGAACCTAAAACATTCCGACCGAAAGCAGTTTGAATAAAGCTACACATTCCTATGTTTTCCCAGTGAAGTTAAATTGCAATGAAAACCAACTATTAGTAGTATTGAACTTTACCCTAATTATGAATAAGCTTTCGGACTATCATCCCTCACCATTTCTTGGAGTCGATCAATAACACATTCTATACGTTGACATTGATAATACATAGAGCTACGCAGGCGCAGATATGAAATTGATCCCCGTGATTACGAAAGGGTACATTAATGTGAGAAATCCGTTTACAAACACCTCTACTTAAGCCTTTTAGAGAAAAAACGAAATTGGTAACTAAATGCATCCATTTGTGTTATTCAGTGATAAGTACTCATTTAAATTTTCGTCCAGTGTAATATACAAAGTTTTTGAACTCCCCTTTGATAAACCACGGTATTTATGAGTAATACCTACATTTTTATACAATTACTATTACAAATACAATTCAGACAGATGGTTCTGATACATTGATGGTTTTGGCTGTCACTTTGTGGAATTGCTTCATAATTAAAGACAAGTAACTTGGTTACATAAAATTGTGTGGATAACCAAGTTACTTGTCTTGAATTGGTTCTGATACATAAAAATTCAACTTAAGTCGTATTAAACCCTTCAGAGTTTCAAACACAAAAGGTAGAAACAGTTTATTTTACTTCGTCGCCTGTGGTTTCCGATAAAGTTTTAGTGTCCAAAATAATATCTCATTGGCTTCGAATCTCAAGTGGAATTAAAATTTAAACTACTGAAACTTTAGCGGAAGAATAATATTTTATTATTTATATGTAAAAAAATCTAATTTTGAGTAAATAAATATCTAATTTTGAGTAAGTAAATATCTAATTATGATAACGGAAGGATACCCTCTATTCAGAGAATTTTCCTTAAGGTTATTCTAATCAAGGCTATCTCCTTGATCTTTTCCTTCCAACTTATCACGCTTTACATTACCCAGCTACCTTATCTATTTTTACGGTCTAATACATTATTAATCCTTTGACGCGAGATTTTTTTGACCATATACTGGTCAAGAAAAAAGGTTTTCACGAAGAACACAGCCATCTTACATTTTAAAAGGCAGATAGTATAGATAGCAAGTTTGAAGTTCCTATCTTTACTTACCAGGATCCTTAAATGGAAAATTTTGCCTACTTTTAATCCCTTTAAAGTGGGTCTATCACTTTCAACAACATACGAAAATTAAAAAAATAACAATTACCGAAAGGATCTTCCCCTGATAGCTTTTTAAACCAATCTAAAGGCGTAATTAATGTGGGCATGTTCAGAGAGATTTTTTATATTACGTACTAATTAAAACTTACTTCAAAGGCATAGGTATGACCTTTGCGTTGGAAATTTTACACGCGTATTAGAGCTTGTTATAAACAAGCAATTCTAATGGATGGCGTCACGAAGGCATCCAGGAGTTTTACAGGCGCATTCAAGCCCCGAAAATTCGTTTTTGATGATTATGGAGAAAAATATTTTCCAGCTCCTTTACATCACGATTATACCCATTATCATCTACGCATAGAAACCTCTTTAATTGTTTTGATACATGGATGAAGCCCGTTAGGTACGGTTCTGCCAACCCTATTTTGAAGATGCACATTCAAGGGCCTATTAATTGTTACTCTGTCACTGAAAGCAATTGCTCGAAGATAGAAGATAATAAGAGTAACAACAAATTTCTTTGATTTATCTCCTTATTATGTTACTTCATACACTTGAACGTCACTTCAGTCTAAGATCACAAAATTTAGTTTTTAAAGTCCTACTACTTCCAAATCGCGTGTCATCTATCTACTAAACCACATCAAATGTGGTGGTTTTAATTATATGATGGACCTCCCGGTTTTCTAAGAGTTATTTGACTATTGAGGTACCAACAACAACAGAGAATCAACCAGAGAAGAGCCATTCATTCAACCTAGGTAAATAATATAGCAGTACTGGCTCATGACTTCAGTTATACTAGGATATAGCATCTCTTTTATTGTACAAGGGCTGTTAATAGTTTCAGACGAATGCACAGACATGACACATATTAATGGCCATCAGGGAAGCCACTTCCATCAAGAAAAACGATCAGTCAATACTCTCCAGTAACTAAGTGTTATCCAATTTTACAGAAATAAACAGTAAAAGATAGAGCTGAATTCCTGAAGAAATCTGATGAATTTCCAATCAGAAAATACAAATTACTTATTTAACTTGATATAAAAAGCTTGTACATTATGAATTTGAATACTAATCTGTGACATAGTAATTTTTAGGAAAAAATATACAGCTATAACGACTGGCAATTTTATCACAAAAAGAGAAAAAAATATTTATTATTGAAGTCAAAAAACCTTTCCAAAAACAAAAATAAAAACAACAATGCAAGTAAGAAGATAAATATATTAGAGGAAAAAGGCCAGAAAAAACGCCGAAATCTTGACCTCGAGAAGGAGATGACCCGAATCCTCTTCCATCTTCATATCACTTCGGTCGCTTCCAAGCTCGGCCATCAAAAAGTCTTTTTAAGTGCCCCTCCTTTCTGTAACTCTCTCGGAGAACCCTCGGAACAGACTCGGTCCAGTGATAATTGAGCATCATAATCGACTCATCCATCACGCTGAATGATGGCAGTTGAGCGACGGTATTCCCTCATTCCTTTGTGGCGAACTCGAGAGAGAGAGTTTTCGAGAAGATGGTGGTTGTCCACTCCTCTGATACATTGGGTCAGACAAGGATATGGATAAGGACGTAGGAGTTCTAAGTTTATAGAACTTTTGACACAATAGCTTGAGGGTTCTCTCCATAATTCCTAGGGAATATGAAACTAGAGACTCGCCTACACCACTGTTACTGGCTCATTCTGGCACCACTCTACACCCAACCTATTCAATAATATTAGATTAATGCTTCGGTATGAAGTAATTCCTAAACCAATAAAAAAATCCATTTAAATCTACACCATAGGTATCCAGCGAGCCACCAAATGGGCTTTTGATAAAGGCAAGAGTGTAACATGATACTGCGGCATTTAATTATATTTGTCCGAGAGATTTAAATTTGGTCAATGATACGAGTTCAACGATGAGTCAGATGAAACATATTAAAATAATCAAAAAAGTTGCAGTTCGTAGTCTAGTGATCTTATTTTCTCCGGGTGGTCATACCTGATGATTCATTGTTTGGATTTATTAATTCCTTCAATGTTAGGACTGAATTTTTGTGCCCTAGCAAGTAAAGTCTGATTGGTCCCTGGAGGGACTTCAGTCCTAGTTTCCTAATATTTGATGTTTTATCGAAAGAAAGTTTTGGCAAATCTAGGGATTATGAACATGCGAAACTCATCAATCATAATGATAATCTAATAGCAAATACTAACTGAAACTTTTCGAATTTCCGTTAGTTCCAACGATATTGAGGTGGAAGACGCATCGTCATTGCGTGACAAACATATTTCTCCACTCGAGTGTACAACCTTATTTTAAAAAGGAAGATTTCTTTTCAATCGCCCTGTTCTGAGAAAAAATCAAAGGAAGAAAAAAAAGTTTTCGTCTCGATTGTTTAAATACGTCTTTTCCTCTGTTTCCTAATGGTCCTTGTCAAGTGAAATTCATGGATTACGGGGGTAAAGCTAATGTTTCATTGAGAGAAAAATTTAGTGCCACGCACCGTATTTTCTCAGCTTAATCCCGCAACTTTAATTCAAAATGAAATTGTTTTCTGGACTCAGTGACGGTAATTGATGCACATCAAGTTTCATAATACCTCTTAGAAAATTTTGAGATGGCATCAGTTAATAACCGATAGATAATCTGAATATTTATTAAATTATTTTGAGAAACTTACTCCTCAATTGCTCAATTTGGTTTCCCTATGAATAATTCCCGTATCAGTTAACTCTTTAGGATCCGTAAAATTTAGAGCACAAACCTTAATTAATTTTAATGAATTAAACTATTTTTATTTCACTGTCTGATAAATACACCTTGCGGTCAATCAGGACTCTTTTAATCTTAAATATTAATTCAACTTTGTTTTCTCTCTTATTATTCTTCTTCTTTGACTACCTTCGTCACTCACTATATTTCTGTATTGTTTTCCCCAATGATTTCTTTTGTGAAACTGCTCAGCGACAGGCACCCGTTGAAAAAT
This sequence comes from Calopteryx splendens, assembly GCA_002093875.1. Lineage (NCBI taxonomy): Eukaryota > Metazoa > Arthropoda > Insecta > Odonata > Calopterygidae > Calopteryx > Calopteryx splendens. The sequence goes on from LYUA01000411.1 coordinate 275,533, forward strand.
TCTGTAAGAATTTATGAATAAGATATGAATTTCAATTTCATTGAAATTGAGTGTTATAATCGAGTAACACGATTTAAAATTAGTAGTTGGATTAGAAAGTGAATAGATGAAGATCAATTATAGGAATTGTTCTTAGTTTTTCCGTCATATTATGGTTAGTATATATTTTCAGAGTAATCTAACCCGTAGCAGAACTCAACTCAAAACTTAACTTAAAAACAAAATCTGCAAATATAAACTTAAGATTTACTACTTCAGAACTCATGATAAGTCACCAAATAATTGGTTCCCTATCCTGAATGTCAACGTCACACGATCTTACTGCTTAGCTTGGGGCAAGTTTCACACTCACTTATCAGCACCAACCTAAGGGTTGATCACTATGGTTATGGATATAATGTAAGAGCAGTAAGGTAATTTAAATATACCATTCCACGCGGACCACATTGACTCCTTTCGATTTGGACGATTTTTCCATTGGTAGAAATTAGTCATAAATTGTAACTGAAAATTCCTCTAGATCCTTCGAATTGGATGTATTATCTTCATACGAGAGGTGAAAATTTTCCAATTTATATATTCTCAGTATTCATACAAAGCCTGGCATATAACTCAATTAAACAACTTGGTTAATATAATATAGAAAAACTCGTCTTTTTGAGCATACCGGGGAAATTGTTCGGTAAAGTGGTGGAAACCGATGCGGAGTGGTTAGCTTCATATCCCTCGGCGTAGGTATAGGTTCGATATAGATGCTACATTAATTCGACCATTTTTCTTACTATAAAACCTTATATTTTTAATAATTTAGAGACTGACTGAATCCTCATGGGAGGGATGAGGAGGGGATGAGATTAGGAAGAGGGTGTGTTACAGGGTTTGATGATTCAGTAACATTACATATCCTCGACACTCTAACTAGACCTAGAAATTAAACGACCCCCTCTAAAGTAACCTTGAAAGTCAGCAGTTCTCGGTGACACAATTTTTAACAGACTTAGGAGGTTCTTGTTCCCAATGCCGTTCCTAGCCAGTGATGCCAGGATAAGTATAAACGTCGATTGAGTGCGATGAGTATGGGCACTTGAAAAGCGCCTGCGGTAAAGCATAGGTGAAATAGAGTAAGGAATGAATGAGTGCGACATGAACAAATTTGGTTTGGTGCACCAGTGACACACAAACTTGAAAGAAGTTAGCTACCATAATACCTAGGAGTCTCTCTAACATCTGACCTACGTTAGGACCACTTTAGAGCTGCATTGAAGAAACTAGGATTCATTAAATGCATATTGGGAAAATATTCTGATGAAAAAATGAAATGCTAGTTAGACCTCATCTTGAGTATTTTGGAGCCAGAGCATTAAGAACTAATCGTGGAATTAAACAGGACACGGAGGAAAGCTGCACTTTTAGTGAAGAATCGCTATGAACGTACAGAGATTGTCATATTAATATTTTATATCCTATATTGGGTGCCACTGGCAGCTAGAAGAACGCGTGCACTACTTAAACTGTTAAAATTGTTCTTCGGGTTGCCTAGTTTTACCATTGCATCATTGATTTCATCGAAAACATCGGAGTGAATATCAATCACAAATATGGAACCTTTANNTTTCATCGAAAACATCGGAGTGAATATCAATCACAAATATGGAACCTTTAGCATCGTAATATTTATCTGAGTAATTAAGAAATTTAAGAACTACTTTCATTATTATTCCCATGACATTGAAGGTGAAGCAGTTATTTTTTTACACCAGAACTTGTCTTTTAAACTTTTTTATGATACGCGAATTTGAGCTAAAGGATTATATTCCACAATCAACGCGGTTTGCCAACCCTTTTTAAGTGTTTTCATTTCTTCTGAAGCTACCTACAAATACTCCTGCGGGAAGAAATTGCTTCCTTTATGCCAGGGGTGTTTCATTGCACGTTTTGAATGCTTCAAAAAATATTATCAAAGAGTAAAAGTGACTCATTTAGTTGAATTGCAATTGACTTGACATCCTAATTTAAAATAAAAATTTTCACAGTAATACGCATTTTTTCTCCACAATTAATGTCACAACAGCAAATTGTAAAATTTTTTAACTTCAAATTGCAGCAATAAATAAAACAAGACAAAATAAATATAGCTTCCTTTCTACCTCAGTCCTAGCTCTAAAATAACCTTGGAGTATCTCCCGACAGTGACTATTTTACAATTTATAGGTACAGACAATTAAGATACCATCAATTAATATCGAATTTTCGGAACGGATTTTTTTTAATATCACAATATATGTTAAAATATTTTATATATTGTGACCGCATAATTAATTTAAATTGAAAATTATAGCGATACATATAAAGAAGGATTTATTTTCCACAAAATATGAAATGATAAAATTTCTACGTTAAGATTAAGCTGATGGAATGAATACCAGAGTAAAGAAAAATTCATTGTCGAAATACTATCCCCTGAAGGTGATCGGACTTTTCTTCCACTCTTTCTACATTCCTTAAAAATATGAAACTATAAGCTTTATTGGTGAATGTTATTTATTTGATCGTAGTTGTACCTCCATCAAATCATAAAAGGCAATTACTGGAAATGGAGGCAAAGGCGGAATACTGGCAATGTTTCAAATCTAAATAAACAAATGCGTTTTATCAAATTTTTACGATCATCTCAATCCAATTTCTAGACATTGTCATTAAAATTTCAATCTCTGGAGTATTTTTCAATCTCAAGAGTGAATATCAATCACAAATATGGAACCTTTAGCATCGTAATATTTATTTG
>LYUA01000411.1:333147-358283 GCA_002093875.1 Calopteryx splendens
CCCCCCCCCCCCCCCCGGCTTACCGAACATTCTCCCTTCTATTACAGCTTTTACAGTGAACAACCTCATAATATTTCTTTCTTTCACTTCTTCTGCCTTCTTCAGAATGTACCCAGAAACTTCCTCTTTCTACCACCATATTTAAAAAGATTGTTTTCTACTTTTTCCACGTTACTCTTCTCAATACTTCTCCATACCCTCATTTCAAAGGCATCTACGCTCATCCTCTTGACTCGAAGACCAGGTTTCGGATCCATAGGTACATCGCCATGCTCCATATTAAAATCTTTATCAATCTCTTCTTCCTCACTTTAGTGCATATGATCAATTTTCTTCTTCTTGCAGATTCCTTGCAGATAAAGGATGAACAGAACTTGAGGCATACCAGCAACTTTGAAAATTTCTTACCAATAGTATTCGTGAGACAGGTTAGTGTCTACCCTCACACACTCTGTTTACGCTTCATATGGTCGGTCGTTGCGAAAGAAATCCTACTCCGTACGAGAGGAGCCCTAGGCTCACGTACTCGGTCGAGCGGCTGACAGTGAAACACTAGAATCCTTGAAAATATCCTTGGGATTATGCCTGAATGCAGTGCACGTAAGGTAGAATCTCCTCGAACCGATGAGACAACGCTGTTTTGAGGAGAGCCAAGACGTTAGAGCAACTTGAATATCTCTTAGTCGGCACACCACTCTCAGCGGGGCGTTGGCATCCGAACCTAATGGGGAACCGGTCCCAGTCCCGACGAGATGTCTCCTCCCGGGGCGGTCAAATATGGGTGAACGAACTTAAGACGGCGTCGGATCTCGGAATTGTCTGCGGACGACTCAAGTGCGCTATCACTAGTTTAGCTTTTTGCTAAATCAGTGAATCCGACGACGATATCACGTTAGACGTTAAGTGGTCATCAATGAAATGAAACGACGAAAAGGAAGCTAGCATATTTGAATATTCGTGAAGAAATCCAACACCCTTGAATCGTCACAATTCAATGTGTGTCTTCGGAAAAGAAAGACGCTGTCGAAGACGCTGCGTTCTGCGCACAGTAAAGACAGACATTGCATCAAACTACAAATGAGATGTTTCCCCACTGAACGCAGAGTTGATTAAGGTTAGCAATTTCCTTCCATAAAAATACGGTCATTTGGTAGGCGAGGGTAGAGCTCACCCAGTACTAAGCCTATATATATATTATGTGAAATTCACACATCAGGGTAATAAGGGGGGCCAGCTCCCTTCCTTGTGCCGCCCAGGATGACCTGGTCCTCAAAAATAAGTCACAGCTTGGGTGAAGCTGAGGGTGCCCAGAGGCGTCACCTGAAATCGAACCCGGGCCCCCCGGTTAGTAGGTCAACGCTCTACCCACTATACTACCGCGTCCCTAAAAATATGTAATGCGCACAAAAATCGTCTTAGAGTACATAATTTAATGCTTTATTCAAACCTATTTACCTATTTTATTTTCTTATTTTTATATCAAGGACTAGAAATTTAAGAGTTATTATTAAAATGAGCTACAATTATTTACTAGAACTATATAAATACATTTTTTCGCAGAACACATTTTATATTGTTTGAAGAGTAAATTCAAATTAAAATAAGTAATTATTATTTGCTACAAAGTACCTATCAATTTTTTCGTTGAAAATTTTAATATTATCTTGTGCATTTTAAATAAAGAAGGTTTTCATGCCCCACAGAATATGATAAGTTCTCTTGTTCTCTCGTTCTTGGGATGTTGGACAGTTGAATAGTTGTGAAATTGTGTTTATTAAAAAATCTTTAGTAATTCTACGGGGAAATTTCTACGCCCAATAGTCGAACAGGGATATATTTTTGAGAGAGGATATAAGAAAAAGCAAAACAATCCACATCTATTGTTAGGTAGAAACAATTAGGGGGCGATGAAAGAAATCAGCCAGGGAAGCGTAGACATTCGAGGGGGGGGAAGTGCTTGTTTCTGCCTAGGGCGCGTTAAAAAAAATCAGCGGTGATTCTCCACTGGTACAGGAAGAACTTTTATTCATTACGGCTATCAGAAATAGATAATAGGAGACGGCAAGAAAATAAAAAAGAGACAAGTCCATCACAGATATGAAGCCAGTTTATTGGTGGGAACTTGGTTCCCTTTAGAACGGAATCATGGCTGTGTTTACACGTGGCATCATTGGCGTGTAGATTACGCCGCACGCCGTGTCATGTTTAACCATTTCGTTGCTTGTTCCTGGCAGTGTAACATTGTGTCCCTCTCTCTTTCCTTTACAGTTACTACTAAATATTAATTAAATCTATGCATTATGATGCACATCATCAGAGTCATTTCGACTGCCAGTTGGGGAAATTGTGACCCTCGTGCCTCGTCGGGCGACATTATTTTTTTCCTTCGAGTGGATACAAGCATTTCAAGAGTAGGTACAGAAGAAGAATGAAATTTTTCCTTGAGCAAGCTGCACGGATTTCAAGGAAAATAAAAAAACCCTTGAATTTTATGTACCATTTTTATGTACATAGCCGTTTTGATCTGTTTTATTCGCTGGTTTTTGATGAGACAAAAGATTTTAATTCCCGATATCGGAGAGAACGTAAATAAGGAACCTAGTTAATTTTTAGTTGTAACTTGCTGCTCAGTCATCAGGATGACAGAGTGATTAAATGCATTGATAGATCCTTATCATTATGATATTTTTTGTTAAAATATATATTGTTAACATTGCGGTTAGATTATTCATTAAACATATTTATAGCATAATACGTGGAAAATAATAATCTGTGGCATTTCACTCATAGTCATGAGTAATCCGTCAAACGAGGATGGTGACATTTGCGACATTATATTGGCATATTTTTTTATAATATACATTATGATTTGCACGTTGTTTTAATTTTTTACATTTATCTATGACTGGTGAAGATGAAATAGAAATGAAGAGTGTGTAATGCTTTCCACTCTCTTATCTATACAGTTTACAGTTTTTACATACAATTTAATGCTTAGGTTTTTTGCATGTGCATACGTAACTCATTCTTCTTCTCAACTCGTATTTATTCTGAACTTTTAAATATTTTTAAACTAATTCATTTGCTATACATAATAAAAATTAAATGATAAATGGGGTACATTCTGAACTGATTTATTCAAGTGCGCCTGAACTGTATATTTAACCTCATTTGCCCACCTTTTTTGGAACGCCGTCCTTGAGCGTCCAATTTTTTAGTTAGCATAAGTTCGCAAATAATCTCGCCTACCTAATTTAAATGGACGAATAGCGAGAGCTGTGCTTCAAGCGATTTTAATCCCATCATCGCACAAGTGGGGCCCAGAGCTGGGAAATTTTAATGAAGGCAGCACCCATTTCGTCCAATCTAACGATTAGCCAATATCACGAAGTTCAGCACTTGGGTCGGAAAAAGATCGGCCACCACCGATTCAAAGATATTAAATGTGAAAGCATGCGTAAAATTTGAAGGGCTCCGACTCACGCTCCACATAATCTCCGCAGTTCCCGAGGTCACGTTTCGGGTCGGGACGACACCAAGTGCACCGACGCGCACCCCGCGCCGCGTCGATTGAGCCCACAGAAATTAAAGTGGCAAGGGCGATAGGGGAGAAATGAGAGAAAAGGGGGGGCATAAGAAATTTGCGCGAGCGACGTGGGGGACCCAACCGTTGATGATACGACAGCATCACGCCGGGAGATGGGAGAGGAGATGATTCACTCCCACTGCGCCAATCCTCCTCCCTCTCTCTCTCTCTCCTCCCAAGCGCAAATCAAGCGAAGAGGAGGGTACAGAACACTGCCCTTTGGGAAAGAGAGAGAGGAGACGAAGGAGTGGAGCTACACGGAGGGGTGCCGAAGAAAGCCTGCCGTTGCCAAAGAGGAAGAGATCTTCCTGCAACTCTCTCTCTCTTTCTCTAATTTCTTGCTTAACTTTAAGGGCGTGTGCCTATGTATCCAGGCATATGTATGCATTAAAATTCCTAAGCCATTATATAAGTGTAAATCAATCAAACGTGGCGCGGTATTCCAGTGGGTAGAGAGCTGAGCTACTAACCGGAGGGCCCGGGTGACGCCTCTGGGCACCCTCAGCTTCGCCCAGGATGTTTACCAATTTTCGGGTACCAGGTCATCCTGGGAAATCACGGGCGGTACAGGGAAATTAACAGGCCAACCTACCCTGATGTAAGAATTTTACACGCCGTTGGGCTTAGTACTGGGCAATCTCTACCATCACCTACCCAACCGATCTTGGGGTAATTAATTTGGTTTTGTTTGGTTATCCACTCCTATTCGCCTAACACCCACCCATTCAGTTTCTTTGAGGGATATGTGCAGCAGAATCATTCCCCTGATTTTCACTTTATTACGGGCCTAATTTTGACACAGGTAGAATTAGGAAGAAATGACTTCAGAAATTAGGGAAAACAAAAGCCTAAGCTGATTCGTTTACCTCTTGTAGGGCGTAATGGCGGTTATTTGAAATGGAAAGAGGTAAAATTAATAGAACAGAGACAGAGGGTCGAAGGCCATAAGTTGACAGGATTGATTATTGTAAAAGTCTGAAATATATCTGAGGGGTGAATCCGAGTTGGAAACACCAGCTGGTGAGGTTGAAGTCTTTTAATGCTACAGAAACCATTCACGAGTGGCAATGAGACTGATCGACAAGAGGAGTCACCTGCAGCAATTTTCACTTAAAACACCAGAGTGAGACGCAAGCGAGCGAATCACAGCAAATTTTAACCATTATGCCAGTTAAAGAATCCATGAATACAAATCGACTTAATTTGCGTGGCTGTATGTGCGCGTAAACAAATTAACTCTTCCCAGATAAAGGAAAATGAAACACGAAGCATCGGCTTCCGTTGAGGGGCCGCGGCGGGAGGAGAAACTTATTCCCTCCGTACCACTGACAGAAACCTTTTTCCGTCCCCCCCCCCTTCCCTCCATTCACCACCAGGTTCCTTCGAAGTAGGAGAGATAAAAGGAAACTGGAACTTGACAAGGGTCCAACACCGGAGCCGAATTGGAGACACGAGTGATGGGAGGGAAAAGGCGAGGAAAAAATTGAGAATCGGTCAGAAGGAACGACGTGGACGGTGAGAAATAGAAAGGAGACAAAAAAAGATTGGAGCTCACGGAGATGGATGGCAAGTGAAAAAACAAGTGATCTGAGGAGGAGGATGACGAGAAGGGAGGGCATAGATGAACAGAGACGTGAAGAGAATCATCGTGATTCACATCCCCTTTTTCTTTCCTCCCTTCCCCCCATCACCCACCTTCCATGCTCCGCGCGACTCTCTTCCAATTTCCCTCCGCAACCTAACCCCATCCCTGCTCCGTCACCTTTCCACCCCCTAGCGCTCTATCTCGTTTTTCCCCTCCCGATTTCTCCCATCCCCCTTCCTCGAGGGGATTTAGCTTCGCCTCTAATTACTTTCTGTGAAAGTAATTAGGGTGGAAGCTCACTCTATTAATCACGCGACACCGGATGCTGAGCAATATAAGTGCTGCCGGAGAACGGTGGAGGAAGATAAGCAGAAGGGAGAGGGGGAGATGAGGGATTGGGCTTCGGTGGAAAAGAGAGGAAGGAAAGGAAGAGTGGCGGACAGGCTTGTGGGAGAGGTGGACGGGGATGAAGACGGAATTAAAAGGGAGTAGAGAAGAAAGCCAGAGGAGATATGAAAAAATGGGAGAAGACTACTGAGGCAAAAACTTGATTCGGAGACAATATGATTTTTAAAATGGGAAAATGAGGACGCAGCATCCTGAAATCTTAGATTAATGAATTGCCGATAAGATACGGAGGTTAATGTTGAGACAATGAAGGCTTGAGACGATGATTTCAAAGAGGAATGGATACTGAGTTAATCGCTCGATCACAAATTTTTATTCGATTATTTATTCAACAAAAATACGTTTGTTTTTCCTTTCTCTCCGAGTTTTTGGGGGTTAAACATCGAAGCGAAGCACCCTTCCGCTGAAAGAGGCGGGCCCGTAGCCATTTCATCACAAATCGCATCCGCCCAATAGCCGTGGTGCTTACGGCTTATCTAGCTGTGTCGAGCCAACGGCGTTGGCCGGCCCTTTTCCGACTCGAATTTGAACTCGACCCGACCAGACTTTGACGCACGGACTGGAGTGGGCGGATTCTTTTGGGCATTTTCAATTACGCTCCACAAGTTAACTGATGACGGCAGAAGTAAACTTTTTCTACTAAAAAACATTTGATGCATCCATCTATAGAACTCGTGGATAAAATTAGATTTCGTGACAGAGCAAATAACCCAATTATTAATTTAATAATCAACGACTGCATCACAGGCCGATACCCAAATTAGGCAGATATTGGCACAGTGTATAGATTCCAAAAACAAATGTCCGTAATATGAATTATCGCAAGAAGGAGCGACCCATGAACACCAATCAATGGTCCTATTTTGCAGAACCATCGACAAACATTCCCATGGTATCGGTAAGTAACACTTTTTTGATGGATGATTTTTCTAATTATAATTATGCAGCAATAAAATATAAATTCTTCGGCAGATTCAAAAACCGCATTTGAATTGATGACTAAGTTGATGACTAAGCAAAATTTTCTCTAAATTTACAACTTTAATAGAGTCTGCGGAATAAAATCACTAATCGGGCGTCTTGCATTTCTATCCTTTCCTTACGATCATAAAGAGTATACAGTGCATTTCTTTCTTAATAGAAGAAATCCGAATATCCCCATCATCGCCATCGGTGATTCAATGCTAGGATTGGTAGGCTGCAGCCATCCATTTTTACCTCTTCAAAGATAATGCCCTCACACCTTGATATCTTTCTGTTTTATGTCCTTCATTTCTCCATGGACTTGTCCCTTGGTTTTACTCACAGGACCTACCCTTCTATTTTTCCTTCTAAGTAATCTATTGTGCCTCAAGGTTTTGTCTATTTTAATTTGGTTCCTCTTTGTCGTATACCTTTCCATGTTGTTTTTTTCTCTTCTGATCTTCTATATACTTCGTTCCTCGTTTTATCTGTCCATTTAATCTTTAGCACCTTCCTCCAGTACTATGTTTCGAAGGTTTCTATTTGTCATCTCATTCTTTACAGATACCAAAGTAGGTGATTGATTCCACTACCTTAGTTTCTCTTTTTGATTTTCGATAAATGTCATCAACTTTTCCCTACTAAAATCAAAGTTTTCATCTAGCTAATTCCCATATCATATTCCCGAAGAACTTGGTCAAGGGCGTTCAGAGATTTTTTCAGGTTATGTAGCTTCTCTGCAACATTTTCCATGTAATCTGAAAACTGGAGCATGTTTATTTCTTCACCATTTACCTTAATTCCTTTAATGACCATTTTTTCTACTTCTATCATTACCTTTTCCAAGTATCTATTAAACATTTCTGGTGGGATGATGTATCCTTGTATAATTTCGTTATTAATTTTGCCTTCCATTTTCCTTCCGTTCTTTATTCACATTGCTGTGACTTGATTCTTACAGAGGCATGAACAAATTCCCTAACTATCTGAAATTTAAGACTATCGGGTTCTTGAAAAGTTCTGGTGACCGAAGACTTCAAGATAGTTACGTAATGATTCAGGGTATAGAACCCACTCTTACTCATATTTTATAGCCAGGAAAAGAAAATCATCTAATTTTAGATCTGAAGTCCAATGCATAAGGTGTGGAGTTATTAGGAAGGGCTGGAGAATTTATTGGTTTGAAAAACTGCATTAAATTTCGAAAAATCCGTGATTAGACATGTCACGAATAGAAACCATCTCATCCGGTGTCAAATGCAACGCCCCCGATATGTTTCCTTTTCTCTACCGCTGAATGAATTAAACATAAATTTTACGCTTCTCGTTAAACCTTTCAAATAGTATGTCTTGTGCCACATGATCTTTTCAGTCCCTTAAAATTGTGTAGCTCATTTCCTCATAAATAAATCTGGTGAGACAAAATAACTCCTGATTGCTTTCCAATATGTTTTCCATACCATGTATTATCTATTTAAGCTGTTACAGAACAACGAGAGGCAGAGACTGAAAGATGAGACTTGCAAATTGGCTGTAACCTTTCGCCATACGAAGTTTGGCGAATCATTTTATGCAACGCATAGGCGCGACGAAGGCAAATCATCACGAGGGTATCTAAAGCATCACATCAGGGAAAGAAGAGATTTGTCATCGCTATGGAGACATCAACTTAGACCATTCAGAGAAATCGTTAAAACTGAATCAGTACCTTTATAAGGAGAGCTAAGAATTTAACAATATTGAACTTAATACGCCATGTATAAACCTAAGTTCGCAGTTATTAACAATACGCTGAAATCACTTAATTTAATTTGCAATAGGGCAAAAATGATTATTTGAAATTATGCATCGTTCCTTAGGCATAAAAAATTGCTAAGATTTTATACAACGCAGAAAAAATAATTCAGTCAGGATAATTATAACACGTAATTATCTTCGTAGCATCCCCGTTTAATGACATACCTAGGGGTCAATAAATGTTAACTCTGCAACACGAGGTCGATCATTTAATCTCTATCAGGAGGTACGTTTTTCAATTAGCTTATGTGGAAGTGAAAATAAGCTGGGAAGTGATAATTGGCGCAGATCTCAACAACACATAAGGGTTGCGTTTTCAATCAGCATTATAAATTAGATATTTCCACAGTTCAAATCATTTTTTTAAAGCATCTCATTGTTATATATTTTATTTTTTTAATTGTAATAATTATTGCTGTAAGTGTATGTATGTATGTGCGTATGTATATGTATTTATGTTTGGTTAAGTGAGATAGAGGTAGAAACGAGTAGGAATGTTGGATGGAGTGAAGGGTGGCCGAATGTATACTGAAATGAATAAAGGGTTATTGTAGGGGTGTGTCCATCAGAAACCTACCTTAACCAGTATATTACCATTAATAATAATATATTTATATACACATACCCATAGATAAAATAATTATAGCTTGACTGCGAAAAATAACAGAGTGCAACAGAGGCATTGATAAAAAAGAAAGGAATTGATGACTTTATCACTGAGAAAGATAAAGAATATAATGGGAAAAAACGGTTGATAGACATGAAGAGGAAGGAAGACATAGGATTTTAAAAGGGAGGATGACGGTGACAAGAAGCTTGAAAGGTGGATAAAGGAGACTGTAAGGTAGAGAGAAATTGAAGACCTATTGTAAAGAAAAATACCGTTGAGTTTATTGAACAAATGTGGTAACTACTATGAGTTAGATAATGGTATAGTTCGGGCCTGGCCCGGCATGCCCAATGGCATAATTAAGCTATGTCGAAGTAAGGATTAAAACTAATCAGGGAAAAGGACTACCAAGACTGGAGTATTCAAGACGATTCAATTGATAGGCGTATTCTCTAATTTACGTATATGAGAGGAAGACAAAATATTTTTCTTTAGCTTAATTTATGAAAAACACCAGGGAATTGAAAAGTCCTTACAGTTTATTTGTTTACTGGTTTGTAATGATAAAAAATGATGCTCAGAGTCATTTTATAGTTTAAATATTTATGATGGGCCCTATTTGCCCTGGGTTCTAGTTGCTAGGCACTGTATGTTTTTAGCACACGCATCTTAGATTTACTTGTGTTTGTTATTTCTACATTAAATTTAAAATCATAAAAGTAATTTGAGGGTAGCTCTTCCGGGTTGTACCCCGCGTATGATCATTATGCTGGGACGACAGTTTCGCCGGTGTTACACTCGGCGTCTTTAAGTCAGTGAAGTGAGGATGCTTGAAATTCAGCCGTCTTTTATGCTAAATGAAGCCGTCTTACGTTAAGTTTTCACTTCTACTATCAACGAATCGCATCGCATAAATCGAATATTTTACTTCAGTTACATAGGATTAGAGTTTTCCACCATCAATGTTCACGGGACGCAGTTGTGTGCCTATAAAATTTGATTTCGAATTCGCAACCTAAACTGATAATTATTTCATAGATAACTTAATGCAGAGGTAGTTGAGAAATATTATTAGATAAAGCAATAAAACAAGAACGAGCAAAATGAAAGAGAAAACATAAAGAAAGATTACGTGGATCTCAATATGGTTTTCAAATCTAAGACTGACGAAGAGACTAGACTGTTGAATCGTGTACGAATGACATCCGATGAGCAAGCTCCAAGTGAGAAGAGCAAGTTATTGCGTTTTTTATCACCATTTTAGTTATTTCCTTGTGGAAGTAACATTTGGTCAAAATGTATCGTTGCATAAAACAAATTATCTGAAATAAAAGTGAAACCACGAAGCAGAAGAGGAGTTGAGTGAAATTTGGGAAAATATTCGAATCTTCACGTCATAAATCTTCACGTCATTTTCCGGAGGTTGGGGGTTAGAATCACCGTGACAAAGCTTGACATGGGTGGAGGCGGTTGATAGAAATTGGTCAACACCCGCGTGACAAAATTTGCACACGGAGCCTAAAGGGCAGGTCGTGAGGGTGTGAGGCAATTTCTGATGGCCTGGCGCATCACGAGGGGTGGCAGTCCTCAGGTGACGCGGGCGATCAGGGCGGCGGCCCCAGGCACGAAGTAATCCAGCCTGCAAGGTAGCGGCTCATGTGGGCGTGAGCGAGACAGGAAATCGCTGATCCGGGAATTTTCTGCGTTCAATCGGACGGGAAATTATATTCGTGGGATTTGTCAATACTTAGAAAAACCACCCCGTTAGATAAACCAGGAACTACCACGAGGAAAAAAATATCTGAATTATTCGCAATTAACAGCTGAAGTTTAAAATACAACGTACGAAGTTGAATTTCTCCACCTAATTCCGAGTAACGATGCCGAATTAGCAATCGCAACTATCTTTCTAGAACTATCATTACTATCAATGTTGGTTATCGAATGAAATCGCGGACATGTTTTTCTCCAAATCCCTCCACAGTTCACAAAAAGAATATTTATTGGAAACTCCATCGTGAGATTGGTTGAGAAGTCTCCAGACTAATGCATATAGACTAGCTTCAATAAATGACCTAGATTAAAAGAGAATGGATTTGTAGAGCCAGCAGACGGTGACATTAATTCAAAATAACTTCTAGTAAGTGAGGCACGTGTAGGTGAAAAACATTTCATCTCAAAATAGCGAGCGAGTTGAAATAATTGGTATGATAATTTATATCATTTATTCATCAGCAATATTATTTATTGCACTAAAACCTTAAAATTTAGGGAATAAACCTTCAAATAAAATCAAATTCCATGAATCAGTTACTCATCCAAAACTACAACAAAGAATATTTTTGATTTCTTAGCAACAAATGTCTCTGAAAACGTTCCAGAAGAGGATATAGTTGTTTAAATTAGTATTATATGGGTATATCAAATAGCCTACCTTGGCAGGTGGACTACTTTCTAGAATAATAAAATTGGTATGAGGGGCTCTCGTGAGCCGGAGTCGGAAGGGGAAGGTGAACATATGGTGACCATAGTAAGGGTCAGCGCTGGAATTGACACAGAACTCTATTCGGCGCAAATGATACTGAGTCAGCAGAAGTCACTGCAGGGAGCTATCGGGATGAAGAAAGAAGTCGTCACCAAGCTTGAGAAATAGGGTTAGGCGAGGAAAGGGACTCGTTGAACGTCTTATTTACGGAGGACGCCATGAGGTAACTATTTAGGGTTATTATACATGAGGTATTTATAGTAATACTTTAAAAAATTATTACGAATAGATAAAGCAGAAAATTAAATGATAGCGAAATGCAAAAATTTTCGTAAATTTTCTCCTTATATTTTTACTTTTCTTCTGGGGGAAACAATGCCACCAGGTGATGAAATGTAAAAATTGACAAATTAAATCATATATATATGCACCTTAAAAATTCGTAAAATGTTTAAGAATAATATCATATGCGAATAAACTAACAATTTGGCATATGAAATTAACCTTTAATACATAATAAATAATATTTCGGATTAAATAACGTATTTTTCTTAAGCAGATTAAAAGGTGATTATAAAGCTGTGATAAAAGCTGATTTACGTAAATCTAAATTCTAAGTAAGAGTTGCGATAACACTTAAGAAAAAATTAAAGTGAAGGTCGACCAAAGACGGCATTAAACTCTCAAAGAACACTGAAACGATACTGCTGATAGTTCCAATAAATAATTTCTCCAAACGTTGTATCATCATTAAGGATAATCTGCCTATTAAAAGTAGATTTGGGATAGCCCCTAAAACACTAATCAATATAGTATGCATATACATTTCTCTTCTTCCTTTTTTTAACGATAACAATATTTTCTCCTATATCATGAATACAAATTATAGATGTTGTGGTTTTCATGAGCAATAATTGAATGAAAAAATCGAATTCGGAATTACAGCGAAAATATGTTTTGTGGTTCCTGGACACGTTTTGAACATTTTCTGAATGAAATGCGTCTATGTGGTTTTTGTTGGCAATATAACTCGAAAACTACTAAGATGACTACTGATGATGATTATCAACACGAAATTTTATATTTAAAAATTGTTATTAGTGTTATATTAGCTGATTATATTTTTGCCCAAATCGACCCACGGAAAGTGACCATTTCGGTATTTTTTCCTACGTGTGATAGTGACGCCACCCCAAAGAAACCATTTAAGGCAATGGAGAGAGTGGCCTGAGCGTTATTTTCATTAAAATTTACATGAAATTATGTTGAGCAGCCTATTATTTTTCCTACTTAAAAAATAAAACAATTGATTAACTAGCGCGGGGCTTAAAGCCATTAATACTTAATAATGCCAAGAATACTTAATAATGATTGAATTTTCTGATCATTTTCACCATTTACCGTATCTTGCACGAAAAAGTTGTAAAACGTCATTCATATGCGTATTTTAGTTTTTTCTTTGCTCTTCTGCATATGGTCGTCATGCTAGAAACTCAATTTCGTCGCTGGCTCATTTTACTAAATAGGAAAAAAAAGACCGAACAGTATAAACTAAGATGACATTCTATTAGAAAAAAAACTTCTCACAGCACTACACAAAAGCCCGTGGGAGAAGGTAGAACTATAAATAAGGATAGATTTCAGGAAGGCATTATGTTGGAAGGAATCGAACGCAAAGCCTAAGAGGATATTTGAGAAAGATTTTTTTAGTGATTCACAGGCCAAAAACTCGAAAGTATGTATTCTCAGAGAACGTTTAGGACAAAACAACAAATGAAAAATGCAATTTGTTACCGTTAAATATTAAAATATATCCTTATCTTTGGTGATAAAAAAGAAAACCACACGTATGAAGAAGTCACATCTGAGGTTTTTAACGTATGGACGCATTGTTAATTCCGGGATAAGTCGATCTAGTATTCAAGTTGCCGAAAAAAATGAGGGGTCAATTCTGTATGTCTCCCGGGGCTTAAAACTAAAATATATCGTTATCTAAAAGGTAAACCTTTGTATCGAGTTTAGTGTGGCGTATTTTTTCAAGCAAAATCTTGTGACACGTCAATATAGAGAGGTTTGTCCTCGATATGTATTGGACAAAACGACAGAGGTGACCTATGTAGCATTTTGATGCAAGGTTTTTTTTTAATTTCCTACATCATTAATTCAATCATGCATAAAAATTTCAATTAATTATTTATTATACCTGCAAATCGCAGGTGAGTGAAAATATTATCCAAGCTTTACGGATGCTGAAAAATTCTAATGAAAGAATATCAATATTTAACTAAGCAGGAATATCAACGTAATTATTTCCGACCAATAATATTCCCCTGAATATCTAGTGCAGACAATAAAAAAATATAATAAATGAATAACGTGGGAGCCTAATGAATAAGCCCAACGCCTATTACAATTTAAAAATATTTTCAACATTGAAAAGATGCTATCTCGTAAGCAGACTGAACATATTCCATTTTAGTCAGCCATTAAATTCCGTACTTACAAAAATATTCTTTTTAAACTCTGGCCTAAAAATAACTGCCCAATTTCTGGCCTTAGTGGCATACCCTCCCATGCGAAAAGGCTCGAATGAATCACGATCGATGAACCGTTGTCGGTGAATCCACAAGTCCAAAGAACACACCTAAACATAACCAAATATTGCACACGGCAGAAAGGATATTGTAAGAGGAAATGGTAAACGCTAAAGAACAGGGCCGACGCTCCGGGACAAGCGATTAGCGAGTACGCAAACGATTGGTGAGGGCACACATCCGTGCTTGGAACGATCCTCCTTAATTCTCATCAACCGACGCAGCAAACCATTGCAAACAACGCCCTAGCTATTGCCTTTACATCCATCCGCGTTCTTACACGTTCGCGCGACACAGGGACAGAAGGCAGATGACCTCTTGTCAAAGGATTCAATTGCATGATTCGCGATTTCCTCGGCACGGGTTACGAGCGCGGAAGGGCATGTTTTCCAACACGCGCGGGAGAACTCATCACCCTCCCCGTCCAAACCAGTGACTTGATCCGAAATTGATGAAGGGATCCGCTAAAACGAAAGTGGAAGAGCGTAACATCCATGCAACATTCGAAAGTGCTGAGGAGAAGTGGGGGGTAGGGGAGAGGATTTAGTTGGTGGCTGGGAGTGGGGGAGTTGGACGAAAACGGAAGAAGGGTGAGAGGAGGAAGGGCACTTGGTTGCCGCGCGAGACAGTTCGCCCATTGAATCCGCATCATGGTTGACCATCATAAGCGTTTTCAAAAACTCGAAAACGAGCATTTTCGACACAGACCAAGGAGAATTCCTCCCTTTCATTCTCCCGTTCCCGTGAAAATGATGAATTTTGTTCGAATTTGGAAGAGAGAAAATAGCTACAGTTGGTAACTACGATATATGAAAGGAGATACCCGCTTGATTCACTACTTTTGTCAGAAGAGAATGGTATTTTATAAAAAAGTATTTTTAAATCGCAGAGTCCAGCAAATTCTCTTTACTACTTCCTCTCTTTCGAATTTCTTCAGTGTACTTCGAAAAATCGATTTTTTAATAATATTATTTTTACATACTCAGCCATCCTGAGCCATCATCAAGACAGTAATTTCAATTTTTTCCACTTGCAGACTTGGTTATATATTTTTGACAAATGTTATTACTCATTGAAGTAAAAAATATCGGCTAAAAGGTTCCCGACCTTTAAAATCGATTTATATTTTCCTGATCATCGAAAAAAGATATTTGCTCGAAAACCATTCATCTTTCACATCTGTGTCTTGGTCATACTGTGCAAACCCCAACGTGGGCTTGTGTGCCTGATACAATGCATCATACACCACCATGCACCTTAAGCTTCACTCGTGGCCCACCCTGTGAACTTTTATACCTAAGCGTGATGCACATGTTGCATTAAATTGATAATTGCTTATTGATTATATTTCTATCAAAAAATTAAATGCCTTTTTAATTCTAAATGTTTTCATTAATTATTATTCGTGCCGTAATATTATGAAATCAGCAACCTCACATGTTGGTGCATCACCTAAAATCAAATCGCATATAACTAATGGTACAGAAATGTGCCACATATTTTAAGAATTGTCATTCATTATCAACTACTGAGCCGGTGAAATTTTTTTAACTCCGGAGTTCCGAAACTAAAAGTGCAATTTACCCATTTTTTAAACGGGTAATTAACTATAGAAGCTCTGAATCTGCATTAACGCATCTGAAGTTATTGCCATATCAGCCTTTAAATAACATCTTTAAATAAAATCCTTACCAACGAAATAGTAAAGAAATGATTTCCCAATGTTAATTATATTAATTTCAAAAATCGAGTATTGGAATAAATTCTAATAAATATATTAGTTTTCCATTCGAAAAAATATTATTTTCCACATTAGGAAGTTACAACTGTAATTTAGTAAAAACTAAAACTTTCCATACAAAACATTAACTGCTATAAAAACAATATTTGGCATTTTCTTTGAATTTAATAACATAAAAGCTAAAGTAAAATTTAAACAAATAATCCTAACTTAAAAAATATCCCTTTTGGAGTACATGTTAATTTAGCACTTCAAAAGTTTGGTAAAATTTTAGATGCACGTCAGCTGTGTACTCCCTTAATTACAAGTGAGCACTCGTTTGTTATTTCTTTTATTATATCCGGAAATAAGAGAAAACAGAAGAGGTTGACGCTGTTAATCTTCGAGCCTATAACGCGGCGCAACAAGGTAATTCACTGAAGTCAACGCATCATAAATAAACGTCATCGATCACTGCCTTGTTTCAAGCGAGCAATTATCCTTGCATTTTATTTCCACCTTTTTTAAGTGATGGATCATTCTCGTGCCGCGCTACACTGGAAGAGCGGAAAACAATCGTGCTGATCCCATGAATCTTTCCCTAAGAGTATGCAAATACTCTTAAGGAAAGACTCCAAAATGTCACAAGGATTTACGCTCAATGTGACGGACGATGCGCAGTCCTTAGCGTGATCTCATTACGTCTCGTAAGCAGAGAACGAGTTAATCCCAAGCTTCAAAATTTACCACAGCTGGCACTTAACCCGTAACCGCAGTGCGGTGGGGTAGGACATAAATTACTCTGCCCTCCTGAGCTGGGATTTATGCTTAATTAAAATTGTCTGAAATTATTTTAAAGAAATAACGGTTATGAAATTTAGCGAGTGAAAATTGGTTTCAGAATTATTTGGAAAGATTAAAAAAATTTTATAACACGGGTTTCATTAATGGAGGCATTCATAATCTTTGTGTACTGTAATTATATCCCAGACTTGTGTGAAAAATGCAGGAACACCCCCTAGAGATTTTTGGTCCATTCTAAAACTTCATTCGAGAGGTTCTTAACCTAGAGGTCGCGACCCAAATATGTTTACAGTTACCGTTTTTTCCTTTTACAAAATGTTAAACTCCCGCCCAACTCGTTAGCAATCAGAATTTTGTGCCAATGACTGTTATGAATTAATACTGGTCTTCATGGAAAAATATTAGAGAACCCATATCTTCTACGGCCATAGTTTATGGTGGAAAACGTTTGTGAGCCCAAAATGTCTCCACTTATAACATCCTGCCACAATAATAGTTTGTACAACTGTTCGCAATACCTGAGCTGCCTTGCTGCTGAGTTATACCAAACGGTTTGACTAGTCTAGAAATTTTTTAACCAACATTAATAGATATTTATTATGCTTCTCCTATTTACGTTTTCTGGGATCGTAGATATTAAATCCTTTCATTCTAATTCAATTCCTACCTGCTCCTTCTCTTGGAAAAATTAAAAATTTTGAATTTGTGAAAAGAACAATTCTGTTCAAATTTCTTCATTAAGGATTGAAAACAGGCATTGGTCCTCCTCTGGTTATGACAGTGCATATTTTACAAGTCTAACAATCATTCCCTCAAGGGAGTTTCAAGGATTTTTCTACGTTAATCTAAATATAAAGGAAACTAGCAATTCGGTTATTTTTTATGTGTGTATTGCATTTCTCTTAAAGCTCCTCTTAACGTATTGCCCTTAAAAACATTAAGAGTACCTAATACTTTATCTAACGATTCATTGACTCAAATCTTCCATGATTATATTTACCTTTACGAAAAATCTTTTACTCCGAATTAGCTTCCACATAACTCTGAAACGAACAATAACACAAAACAATGCTCAATAAGAAACGTTTTTAGATCAGGCTCAGGACTGACAGTCACATTTAGAAAGGCGAAATCAACTTATGCAAATTCTGGTAATTATATTGATAATGACAAAAGTATTATCCACCAACTATAATAATCGGTTAGAAACTCGTTAATTTGCGGTAATGAAGAATAACTTAAAAATTGTGAAATAAAATATTTCACGAATAATCCGACATAAGCTAATGCTGAATTGTTAGCCGTCGTCTTTCATTTCGCTCGAAGAGCTGAGAAGAAAATTCACGGACGACGAGCGGAGGAGGTTTATTTCACCACGGTTACCTCTTCATGACCGTCAATGTGGCAGTTGGAACGGATTGACTCAATTTGCGAACCGTAGCAGCGGCTGAGCGATGCTAGGGGAAGGTCCAATTCCATTTTACGCATATCAAAGCGTTGGAGAGACGCGTGATAAGGGAATCTGCGCATTCAGTGTAGTTGAATACAAGACTCCTAAATTGGAGGAACTTTGATTAAAATTGCAACACTAATGTCGTGTATTACCTAAATTCAGTTTATTCAGTCAAGGAAAATTAAGAAGTGATCATTTCTAATTCGGCCTTCAAGAGTCTTCATTTAGTTAATGGTATAGGCTTCTAAGTTAAAAAAATAGGCCGTTAATGTAGAAATTCAATGGAATGTTTCCCTTAAATTCCGATACTAATTCACGATGAATAATATAAAATGTTCATGAAAGTGCTTCCAAACTACTATTGAATTTTTCTTCTACTCTCCAACTTCACCATTCTGCTTGGTGAAAATGTTCATCATCTCACGAAACGCCTAACATGTATTTAAAATATTGATATTTAATTACTAAGCGTGAATGGCTATTTATTTCTTAATAATTCTAACTTTCTATAAATATGGACATATTGGGAATATAGATTATGATGATGATATCACAATGAAAAGCGGTACTCACGAGAGAATTTTGTCTTAGAAATGTTTCTTTATACCAGTTTCTTATGTCAAAAATACAATGTAACTAATTTATGAAAGCAGAATATAACGATGTTACCTAAAAGTGATATGATAGTCTGATACTGATAAGAAAAATACTCCACTACTAACCAAGGGTGATTGGTAGAAATCCAGGAACCTGCTGGCGGATTGGAGACCCTGAACGCCCTCCGTTAAAGACGAACTCTTACCATTTATGGAATACTAGAATTATTAAAGATATAGATGGCAAATTAGGCAAAGGATCTGACTACGCATACACTTAAGTGAACTTATTCCTTAGAAAGTTAAAATAAATGTCAACGTTAATACTTCGACATGTTTCGTTTAGACCAAATGTTTGTGAACATTAAATTTCAAGTCGTTTGAAAAACAGTCGACAGCGTGCTCTTTGAATTTGTGATTTATTTTATAGAACATTAAATAGATGATAATTTAATTGCCTCTAAAAAAATTTGGATAGAGCATTCATCATGCAAATTATGAATTGATGAAATGTGCTCCGGCAACTGGGCTTTTATAATTTTTTTCCTTATATTCAACTGTTTGCTTTAAGATACTTGCAATGTTTTAATTAGAAATTGGCACAGATAATTTGGATTTTGCGTTTATATATAATCTACTCATTATGGTTTAGATTTAAATTAATTAGAATTAAAATTTTCTGAAATAGTAGAAATCGTAGTGTGAATTTGACTTCCCTTCTCCATTCCATTTGGTGCAGAATGAATTTATACAATGGTTCATTCATAGATTTATTATTTTATTAGATCTATACCTAATGTATTTTGAATGACACCAATGATTAGTATTTGAGTTATAGTTTATAATTTACATCAGTTGCTATTTCTATATTCCGTTTAATTACTCCAAATCAATAGCTATACTTAATTTATTAGAAAAAGGTAATGCCTTAGCTAAACTATTTCAGTATATAATTACTAGCCTGGAATTTATTCCGAGATATTAAGAAATAATTATAGTCATAATAACGATTGCATTAATTACTAAATGCATAGAATATTTCCCATACGATTTTCCTCGCTCATGAATTTGGTGAATTATTCAATGTCCATGGGATTCGCTGTAATGGGAACGGTCAAAATACCTTGTAATCAGTGCTGGTCAAAGTCACGTGAATTTTTATTAAGATCTCAGTAAGGATAACGAATGAAAAAAGGGCCTAAGGTCAAGATCGAATTACAGGTCAGAAACAAAGCAAGAGCATGGTCAGATCACATCATACCATAGAGCACTGACAGTCTTATTTAGGTTTATTAAAAAGGGAAATAAATTTTCAAAAGGGAGCGAGATGATGATAACGACTACAAGTAAAGATTTAAGGATAATATTCTTAAAAGCTTTAATATGAGCGTAATTTTTTGTAGCACCAAACTTGAGTCGTTGAGGCTATGGGATAGGCGTAGATTGGAGCCTTTATGGTCCAAATGCGGAGTATAATGGATAAAATAGAATGGATAAAGGAAAAAAAGATCTAATAGACATGAGAGGTGAAAACAAGGAAGCAGATTGTAGAGGGAAAATTTAAAGGCATGAAAAAGATGCAGAACATACCGAGTGGAATGAGTGGAATATTGAAGTACGTGATAGAGGATAGAAATGATGATGTAAGCGAGGTAGAGGCAAGAAAAGAAATATCATTGGGGACAGAACGAAGAGGCAGTACGTACGTGGCATTAAAAAGTGTATTATTTTAAAATGCGGTTTGAGGATATTTAGTGTCCTATTTTGCGGGAATTAAAAGTGTTGCATTGAGTTCATCAAACCTACGTTCACCACTCGTAAACCTCAGATAATAACTGAGAAAATCACTCTAGTTTATTCTCTCAGTGTTCCACATACCATGGATTAGAACTGCAAGAGATGGTCATGGACACGAGTGACTGACTGAGAGTGGCACAGGATATAACATACGCAAATGATGTCAATTTGGTCCGTATCAGAACCGCAGAGTGCAGTTGCATGCTCGGAAAGGTGGGTTCCACTTTGGATCCACGTCCGGAGGGTGATGTGTGCCCCCTCCTCTGCCCGCTGCCTCTCGGACGTCCCAGCCTCTCATCCCCTCTTCCATCGCATATGACGTGGCTTGTGACAGGAGTTCCGCTTCTTTCGTTAGAGTGTGGTTAGTTACACTGGCACAGTGGATCGTACCCGGCCGCACATTCCCCAATAAACGGAGTTGGTTAAGATTTACAAATTCTGTTAGGTTTCATTTATGAAATATTTTTCATTTATTCTCAGTACCATAAGGGTGTTTCCAGTGCATCGCATGACAATATAATTGTGTTGTCAATCGGAATGGTTTTTCACCGAAAAAGGAAAACAAATTGTAAATATTAAAGAATTCAGAAGTTCATACAATGCAATCACAATAAATTGACGGAAAATATACCAGTCAACGCGATGAATTTCTTCGGTAGATGACATAAAATCACTTCTCTCGACTCAGTGATTTTCCATGCTTAGGAATGTAATAAAATTACAATTTTTACTATCCATGAAGATCATTTGGGCTCATGCGCGAACCAGTGGAATTCCTAAGAATCCAGTTCAACTGTCTTATAACGATAGGCACCAGCGGTGCAACGGGTACATGGACCACACTGATTTATCATCCAGAGGGAAATCTCATTCTGAGAGACTTCATGAACTACATATGTTGTGTATGATGTGTAACATTGATCGTTTGATCTGGCTTATGGACAAGCCATAAAAACTACAGTAATCAACGCGAACGAAAGTCTGCTTGGTAAGAGAGGGTAGCATTCACCCAGTACTAAGCCCAACGGCGAGTGAATTCACATAACAGGGTAGGACCAGCTCCTTTACCGCGTACAGTTTCTCAGAATGATCTGGTACTGGAAAAATCACTCAGCTTGGATGAAGCGCAGGGTGCCCAGAGGTGTCACCCGGGACCGAACCCGGGCCTTCCGGTTAGAAGCCTAACGCTCTAGCCACTGGGCCACCATGCCCCCAATTCATGTTGTAACTTCGAAGGAGAAATATCATTATTTATATCTTTGAAAAAACATCCTGTATTTTATTTTTTTTCACCGTTTTCATTCTTTCCACACTGTCTTGAACGACATATTTGCATTCAAAATTTACCTCATCATAAACATCATATTATACCTTTCGAGCCTCTTTATCTTTAACAGAAATTATCCTCATTCTTTGAACTAAAAATTGCGGAAAGAACCGAAGCTGCTCTCCTCAACTTCCAATTCACGTTATGCCTCTTCAATTTTTTAAATAAAATTATTCACGAATAATTGCTTACGGTAGTACGCACGATGACAGATTTTAACTGTACCTGGGATTAAAATCTTTCCCGGAGGATTTTCAGCTAATCCCAAAGAAATATGCCCTTGTCCGGGAAAATAATGGTTTTAATTAAATATTATGTCTGCTATGAACTTTATAACTTCCCGGTGGTCCGAGAGAATTATCTAAGCGGTCAATGCTAGCCGTAATTGAGGAGGTAACTATGGCTTTAGTCGTTTTATTTCTCTCATTAGTTATGAAAGAGAAATTATGCTTGTCCACACGAAATTGCGTAATATCTTTCCTCTTTATAGGTAAACCATTGTCATTATCGCACGATCTACGTAGAATAATACCGTATTTTTCAAATCTCGTATTTATTCCAAATCGGTAGTTCACCCATCGTACCATTCAAATATAAAACATATTATCATCGTAGACTATTTTTCAAATTTAATTATTAATGCACTATAGGAATTAAGTTATTTTAATATTTCATATCGCGAACACTCATTTCTACCTCATTTTTATGAAATACTTTTAGACCGAAATTTTATTTTTATTTAGTTTACCCAAGCGATTTTTTTCAAACCGTGTCAAGCGTTTAAATGCATATTTGAATAATAAGGCAGAAATTTTCCGTTTCATTTTTTTATCATTTTAATTGAATTATGTAAATTAGGCAAATGTGATGTAGACTACATGTATTAATATAGGTACTTTCATTCTCAAACTTCAAACTTACGATTTTCTCCACGCATAATATAAAAAGGGTGATAATTGTTCCCATGCATAATTTAATTACAAAAAATAAGGACAATCTTTGACAATAACGACAATAACGTACACGACGATCATGAGTGAAAATGACCGCGATATCCAAAATCTTCAAGAAATATTCATCATCTGAAGGGAAGCAGATAATAAATAGATGGAGCTAAATAATGGTTGGAAAAAAATACTCTGGGGTGTTAGGATATATGTCAAGTCAAGCCAAGGTCTTAGAATTGTAGCAGTGCTTAATCCCTGGGTCCAATGCATAGGTTTGCATTGGACCTGCATTGCATTTGGTGCATGCATTTGCATTGCATGGTTTGAATTTCTTAACCGGTAGATTACGGAAATATTAACTTTTTTTACGAGGGATGCACTGAATGGCGTCCATAACTAAACGTTAGAAAATATTCAGAAACGGGTGACACAATTCTATATATAAAAGAAGAAATTACACCCAACTTATTTGAGGTGTTTAAAATACACGTCCTTTGTTGATTAAAATGCTAAAATTGGGGAAATGTAACCCTCACAGGGAGAAAATAGGAGTGATTTGTACAGTTCTGAATTGGATAGAGCATCTTTGTGACTCGTATTTGGAAAATATAAAACTTAAAAAGCACACCGCATTTCTATTAATTATTACTTCGCAACGAAAATGCTGAGATCAACTGAGAACCATCTTCGAAAACATTGATACAACAACTAACCAAATAAGATCAACCAAAGAACACACAACGCCATACAATTTCAGCCTTATCGGGGATGGAGGTTCCCAAGGAATCAAAATGATGTGATATTTTTATCTTAATAGTATCTTAGAGACTTATATCTTAAAATTGACAAACAAAACTCGCTGAATTATGATTGAAATCATTATCGGTCTAAATAATATGTAGATGCAAAAAATTCTCTTATTCCACCACATCACGAATTTAAAAATTTTAAAGTGGATAACGGCGTATAGCGGTATCGCTGAGTTAACTAAATTGCAATAGAATACGTGACATTAGTTAATAATAACTAAGCAAAATGTAAAATAATCTATCTTAGGAAATACCTTATATTTTCGAATGCAAGTGGATGTCTTCATACAGTGTAGCATGCCATCAATGAATTTCTTCCACCGTAGCGTATGAGGATCTCCTCGCCATTCTCTAACGTATGATATCAATCGCTGGCCTTGACTGTTTCGCAGGTACACCTTCATTCTCTTTTTAACTTAGAAGTACCTCTTGGCAGAAGGGATCGATGCTGACGTGGTGGATATCATCTAATCGCTCTCATTTTTCTGAAAAAAAAAACATTAAAGTTATTATGAACATCGACAGATAACGTTGTATATTATTACATTATGTTATTTGTCTTACAATAAGCCAGATCTCAATATACAAATTCAGATAAAATTACAATTTATTTGTTTTAAAATTATAATATCTCTTGCAAAAGTATATTTTGTGATCTTATTAATTAAATTGTTTTCTATAATACCTCATACCGTCTTTGAAATATTGAGAAACCTCATTTCTTTAGTTGGGATTCGTAGCGTGCCTTAAATTTAAGAAACGTAATGAAATCATGAATAAGAGAGGGCAAGTGGAAATATTGAACGACACTAAATCGAGGCAGGCCTTCTAAGGTTTTGACGCGGAAATTGAAAAAGCATGTTTATGTGTGCACAGTAAAACAAAGATAGCAAAATATTTAAAGCAGACTAATTGAATCCAATGAAATATTTTGTCTTTGTTATTTATGTCTTTGTCTATTTGTTATTTATGAAATGTTTTGTTTTGTATATAAAATATTTATTCTGTCACGACCATGGTTTCGCCGCTGTACTGCATCATCAGGTGAGGAAAACACTCAATACATCCATTTATATACAAAATCAANAAAATCAAATCACCTGGGTTATGAACGGAGTTTTCATCAGACAATAATCTGGGCATAAGAAAGCGCCGATTGGTCAATAGCAGAACGCTCTCCCCACTGGTGCACCACATCATTATTTGTGTTGCTCTACCATTTTATATGGTAATCGGAATTTTTCCAAATATTAACGTAACTCATTGGTACTATAGCTTCCGAGTAAATTACACCAGGACTTTCCAAATTAAATTTTCCCTTCACAAATGATCATTTCTGCAAACAGAACGAAATTGCTAAGGAAAGGTATTATCACATTATTGAAAATGAATAGGATAATAGAAATAAAAATAGAATGTTTTGTATGATGATAAAAAATAGGAATTTTTTGCATCAATACTTAGGCACTGCTTTAACGTACTTCAAAAGCTGGTATACTTTTCTGTAGCTGTCATGCATGCTTTTATGATTATCACACGAATGTATATTTTATTCAAATCCATGGTTATACAAAGTGTTGTTTTTTTTAATCACCATGTATCACTATGAAGATATAGAGGAAATCAAACTTTGCAATTCCACATAAAATATTTAT
>LYUA01000411.1:445195-455852 GCA_002093875.1 Calopteryx splendens
ACCCACGCGATCCCACGGGCTCCTCCGCTCCGCTCTCCCCGTGCACCCTCGATTAAATGGTGCCATCTACCCACTCGACCTAGTCCGCGTCTCCCCTCCCATGGAAATGGCGTCACACCAAGCAATGAACACAGACAGGAACAACACGCCGAACGCAAGTTCGCATGGCTTGGGAAGAGGTGTTGGTATGTGTATGTATTTGAAAGGGTTTGGTGAATAGTGTGAAAGTGTGAGGAAGGGAAGCGTGTGCTTGTGTTCGGCACGTGTTTGCTGCCTCGCGGTTCCTTAACCCTTGGAAGAGCGATCGAAGGTAATGGCGTGGAAAGAAATCGTTAAAAAAAACTAGGCAGCCATAGTAATAGAATTATCTACACCAACGGGTCAAGTACGATCTTTAAAGTGAATTAAAATGGCATTTTCGTTTCCTACTACGGAGGCTAAAAAATTGGAAGAAGTAACATTAGAAATAAAATAAATTAAATTAATTGAATGGCCCAAATTCTCTCCGGGAAGAGGTGAGCAACAAAAGTAGACCAATCAACTACTTTGCAATGTCCCACGAGCAGTTTGCTAGCGAGGTCCTGTGGAGTGGTGAACACCTATAGGTTTCTAAATAAGAGGAAATTATTGCTCCTGTTATTTGACCTGATTTAAAATTTTAGAATGTTAGTAACTCTCATGTTATACCCTATTTCCTCCCCCTATAACATTTAGCATTTAGGATATGTCCTGGACTTATGTAAAAACTTTCTTTTTACATTTTACTTTTTATAATAAATATATCGCACCAATTATTACTGAATGTACTTAATTATTTCGCACAAATTCATTTTAACTCTGATCCCACTGCCTTGCAATAGCTAATATTTCTAAGAGTTTCTTGCGAGATAAAAGGACCATATCTTTATAAATAAAATGCCCAATTCATTATATTTAAGACCTAGCTCTTCTAAAATGAAATCCGCCTTAACGAATTATACACCTAGTTAGCTGTCGAGCCTCAATTTACATGTCTAATTTCGATTTAATAAATTAAATAAGAAATGAAGCTAATTGGGAATAAATAAAATTTATTAGGCATCAGGTATATTTAAAAATATTCTTAATCAAATATCAATGATCATACTTAAGACGTAGGTATTAAGTTGGACGTTGTATGTTACTCTTTGCTGATAAAATATAAAACATTTTACAGATTTTTCATATCTTCTAATAATAAAATGAATTAAAAATATATTTTGTTTTCAACTTTAGTGACACGTTGATTTTTTATGACTTTCGAAACCGACTGGACCAACGCTTTTGCGTAATTAATTAACGTCAGAATTGTATCGTTTCGATTTATTTTTACTATGTCACAAAATATAGCGCTGGTTTAATATTATGATGTATTATGAGATTTCTATAATTAAATTAGCATCCAAAGAAAACTTCAACTCTTATTTTTAACGTTTAACAAACTTGAGACATAAAGCTGTTTCGGATATGAGATGTCCCAATCCCATTTTTTAAATATATTTTTTGGTAAGATCTTGTTAACAAAATATGAAGGGCTTAATTTGGAAATTCCTTCTCAATGGACCAGCCGAGTTTGATTATCAGCAGGATGTACGGTTGAAGATATCTTGAAAAATCGTAGTTTCAATTAATATATTATCGAAATTCAAAATAACAAAAAAGATAACACTTTGAACTCAGATCCTCATACTTGTGGGTATAAACGTTTTCACTATGCAGGAGTGCACAGCAATGATGTATGAGAATTGGTACCAAATTCACTTGTACATACGTGCTACATGTCGGAAAACTACATGCCTCAAAAAAACCGTAACTACATATCTATAGTAAAATAAAACAATCGGTATTTTTTTTATTATTTAAAAATTTAAATTTAAGATTATTATTAATTTATAGTATATACTCATTTAGCTTAAAGGAAAAATGAATGTTTTCGATAAAACCGCTGCTTTTAACCACCAACGAAATTAAAGGAAGACGTTTTTTTCCTGCAGCTATTACAAAAACTGTACGGAATATCCCATTCCTCCGTCTTCTTCTACCTTTAAGCCCTAGAGACGTAACTAAATAATAAACATTCACTATCATTTACCGTCGTGTTTCAGATAAAAACATCCATCACTTCAAATGACAAGAATAAAATATCTTAAGTGCCGTTCCTATCAATCGATTAATGGGTGCTTTAAAATCAAAAAGCGAGGGGAGGAACGAAGTTATTTAGAGACGAAAATGAGGAAGGAGATCATGCATTAAGAAAACTAAGTCAATCAACGGTGACATCTAAACAAGTGGCATATAAAGAGAGCATTCTCAATGAAGGCAAAAAAGAAGGTAGTCCTTTTAAGATTTTTTTTCATTTTTCCGGATGAGAAAGGGTGTTTAATTAGAGAAATGGGGGGAAGTGCTATTACGTATTAAAATAATTATTTTCCATTGCAATTAGATTTGTCATTACGCCATTTGTTCAATAGGTAAAAAATCTTGAATTATTTAGTTTTCACATTCAAAGATCCACACTCTTCGGAATGAAATTGATGGTAACGTTTATATCAGACCAGAATTTCTATTTCATGCAAGTTTTCGAATATAATTAATAATTTTAGTGTAACGGAAATAACTGCTCAAATCCAGTCATAATTTGATTGATTATGGGCACCTAGTATTAGAGACTAAAATGAATTGAGAACTAATAATACTCACTATGATAATTCTTCCTGATTTATAGCAATTCCTCTGACATGATTACTAGGTAAGGAGGATAAAGTGTTTTTAAAAACGTATCCTACTTCTTTTTTTAGGCAAACTACTCAGAACCTCGACATCATTTGACCTCAATGTTAATTAAGGTGTTAAACTCAAAGAGAAGCTCAGCACAGCAAATGACATTCAATTGAAAATTGCCTTTGTAAATTTCACGCTTGGGCATAATAAAGTACACAATGTTTTACATATCCACTATGCAGTTAGTGGCAACTTGAATTAGAGACTATCATGTTCACTATTTTGTTAGAGTTTACATCGTAGAGCCAATATCGGCCTCCGGGATGATTAGTATGTTTTTATTTTTCTAAATTAGGACTGTGTATCATTCCCAGTGCCACCTGTCATTTACTAAGATGGCCGAGTAACCAGATAATCACATAACTTGGGTTAAACTGGGTGGGTCCTAATCATCATCCGAAATTGAAAACCGTCGAAGAAATGATCTAAAACAAAATAATAACAAAGCTTAAAATAGTTAGAATTGGATAGGAATGTGAAGGAATGCAGTAAATTAATCTTCGGGTAAAAATATTGATGTCAAATTAAAATGCTCATTATCAAAAAAATTGTATTTATTGAAAATGTAAGTAAGAGTTTCCTCAAAAACATAATTTAAAAATTTGCATCTATATAACATGCAAAAACTGAAATCCATCATTTCTTTATATATTTTCCTTTCCACCCATATGATATTTTCCATCCTTTCCATCTGAAAAACCTCCCATCTAAGCTTATCGTCTTGCCTCGAGGAACAAGTTTCCGAGTTTTACAGAGCTACACTTCAAATCAAAGTTTTTACTAATCCGATCTTCACATATTTTCCTAATGTCTACGTCATAAATTTTACCCTCTTTGCAAAAATTTCTTCATCCAATGCAATCCTTCTTTTACTGTCCAAACCATATTGCCCGTGTTCGCCTAAAGAACTTCCTAGATGGGTGAACCATTCTACCTGCTCTCGTTTATGCCACCCAACTTTAATGTTTAACTTAGCCTCCGCATTTCTTGGGAAACTCATTTTCTTATCCTATGATTATCAAACCGGTTCTCTAACGCCATAGGAAATGATTAAATTATTTTAGCTAATTATCTAACTAAATATATAATAACCAAAAAGCCTACTTTAATTCATATCTCCTGCATTACCCATACATCTCATACTATTTTCTTCCTGCACATGTTTACAATCACGAGTGTTAGTGGGCAACCCTCTTTAATTCCTATGCGGCCCCTCCCCATCCTAAAACTCCATACGATACGCGAAGGTTTGCAGTCAAGAAATATATACAGGTCTCAGCTAATCCGCTTATATACGCAGTATATTTCTATCTTCTTCAATACGTTCACTAATTGTGCCCGATTTACTCTGTCGATTGCCTTTTCAAAATGCACGACGCAAAACATAATTCCTCTTTAAGGATAAAACTAAATAATTTAAAATACTCGTTCAAGTAAAGGAAAAAAACACACGAGACCTAAGATTACACAAACAAATAGAGAAGAGACAAACGTAAGTAGCCCTGCACAAAGAATTGATAATGAAGCGGAGTCATTAAGATGACGAAGGATCGCCCGGTAAACACTATGGAGGAAAGGTGAGCTCGGAAGCGGAAAGGAAGCCAAAGCGTTCGGAAAATATAAAAAGTGGAATGAAGGAGGGTGAACGAAAGCGAAACGGGCATGATTAAAGGGAAGAGCACGATGCTGAAACCGTGGGTGGGGTCGGGAGAGGGGGAAGGGAGGGATGGCCAGAGAAAAAGGGAGTGGTGGGAATACCAAAGGAGATATAAAAAAAGGATGAGAGTGTGTAAAAACGTTACGTGCGCAGAATCGGAGAAAGGGTAGTTTGAAAAGAGGAACGGAATGGAAAGAGGAGAAGGGAGAGAGAGAGGGAGGAGAGAGACATGTAAGAAAGGGTTATATAGGGTGCCGGAAATGGGTACGGGTTGGGGGGGATGAGAGTGGGCGTGGAGGGTTTTCAGCCGAATGGGAGAGTCAGAGAGAAGGAGAGGAAAACGGTATGGATTGTTGGAGGGGCTTCATTGTGAATTTGATGGATGTCGAATAATTGGAGGCCGATTGATGGTCCGACGACTATCCCCCTACGACACTATTGCAAGCGGAAATGATATTTGAAAATAAAATGGAATCTTTATCCGTTTGAAAATTAGCCCACTAATTAAAGATAATGAGTGCTAAAGCAAATGGCGAATACATGGGCTTGCTTCGGCAAAAGAAATTCCCCAGTGAAAGTGGGACAAGTTCAGAGGAAAAATATTTATTAGCTTTAAAAGAAAATTATTCCGGGGGTTCCAGATTTATCTCAGTGGTGAGCGATAATGACTGATCTTAACCGCAGTTAAGAAACGATATAAGCATATAATTTAAACTTATCACTTAAAAATGTTACAACGAATCGTCATAAAGGAAGACAAGAATAACCACAAATCAATATTGTCACAAATGAGGCCAGATTCGTGGACTGCATTGACCAAATACTTGTGTTTGAGACATCATTATTACATGCAATATGGCAATGGTGTTCTTCAATTCTTTATTGATAACGATGAACTTCCCTTAAAAATTAGAGTGAATTTTTATATCTGCTGAATACATGAAACATTCACTTTACTATGCGCCGGCCACATTTACATTTTAGTTCAAAATGGCCTCCAAAAATAGACGTTTTCGTGCATGCTTAAGTAATAAACATACATAAATCAATGCAAACAATCAATTGGAGTATGACAAATTAATGATAAGGTGCCCTAAGCAGACATCGTGGAAAACATTGAACGATCAACCTTGCTCTAGTCTGATACAGAAAGAGAAAATAGATCCTATCATTATGGGAGCCGTGAATAATTTATCGGACTATCGCCGCATATACAAGCTACAGGAAAAAAGGTATTTCAGATGAATGTAAAACAGGTGAAAGTGTATGGCCCCAAAAGTTTCCATTTTCACGACCCTCATGATGGGTCGTTTTTCTTAAACGGCCGATTTCTCCGGCACCATCCAGCGTCTCCTCCTTCGTTCGCATCTGACCCATCACACAAACCCTTTCCCTCCATCCCATCCCCACCCACAATCTTTCATCCTCAAAAGGGAGGCAGGTGTTACTACGGCAGATTATGCAATCCCCTGCTTACTGAAGGCTGACCCGGCACATTGCCCGTTATGGAGACCATTGAAATGGGGTAATTTTGAGGGTAGATAAACCACTTAGCGATAAATTAGCACTGTTTTGTGCAAGATTATTTTAACCACATCCCGTTCAAAGATGATTGTCCTAAGAAGTTCGCGCTTATTTCCCGAAGAATGATAGAACTCAAAGATGCTTTCTGAAATAAATTATTAGAGCAAAAATGTATTAAATAATATATATTATCTCATTTCTCTGGCTACTTTTATTAAATTGGTTTCCTTAAATAAATACAGCATAAATAAACAGAATAAATGTGGTGTGAATTATTCAAAATTAAATACTTGCACCAATAGTAGTCACATTTTACCAATTGAGATGAAATACAATGTGACTGGCGCAAGATTACTAAAAACAAAAATTGTAGATATATGATTTCGCCAAACATTTTGATTGAGACGCCGACACAGTAAGGTTACCACTGCTATTTCCCTTGTATATGACAGTAACGATTCCCGATAACTTTCCCCTACCATTCATTCTACTCCTTTCTCTCATTCACCCGTTCCGTAGAATTCATCTTCCTTCACTACGCTCCACTAACTGTACTGTCTAAATAATACAAACAATTGTTATCCTATTCATCCTGTCATCATTTTAGCTTTAGAGTTTTAGTTATTGCTTACCCTACTTACTGTCTCGTAAATTACGCGTGACAGTTTAAATTTTTGCCAGCTTACCACGCGTGATTTTATAAATATTTTAATGGCTATGCATCTCGAATGATAATCACACATCCCTTAAACCAAAGGCTGACTTCACAGGTAAAATAAATAGACCGTTTCAATTAAAGGCATATGAAATTAACACTGGTACCCAGAAAACCATATGGCCTAGAAAGTTTTAGGGGCGAAGAGGTAACACTTGGATTTATAACGCTGGACACCCAGGCAAGCTTTGGAACGCCATATCTATTGAACCCACCCCACAGGATAGAATCATTCACTGTTGGGAACAAAAAATCAAGAAAAGCTATTTCCAAGTGACCAGACTTATTTTTAGAGAATTAATATTTTCCCGAAATGACGGTTAAGACGTCAACTAGGTAGTAACGAAATAGTCATATAAAACTTCTGGTGTTAATATGTCTAAGAAATCTATCTCTATTTCTTAAGCAACTATGATTAAATGTTATTCATATAATTTATAGTGCTGCTAAAAATATTTTAGGCGAAAATTTAGTCAAAAAAAAGTAATTTCGCCACCAAAATGCCTCTTACCTGTAAATTCATATTAAATATTGGTGTATCAGGGTTAGTCAGGGGTTTTGGAAGTACCACCTCTATGCACCAATTCCTAAAATCCAATTCCTACAACTTTTCAAAAGAATATTATTTAAAAGGAGTCCATTAAATGCGTGTTAATTACTATCATTATTTTAATTTTGCTTAATTTGATTTTTATTTAATTTCCATACACTCCTCTTCACGTGACACACACCAAATATAAATGGCATCGAAATATAGAAAGCTGCCTTATTGCAAGCCAGAAAAAAGATGAATATAACATTTTTAAACCGAGGAAACTTGAAAAATAATATTTTTAAAACTCTAATATGATAGTCTCTCATGAACTAAATTACATAGCTTAGACATAAAACTGGAGACGCTTGCCTTCAGACAAAAAGTTCAAAAATAATAATTCAGAATTTAAATGAAAAAACACAGTAATCAATCTGAAGGTCAGTTTGGTAGGTGAGGGTAGAGCTCACACAGTACTAAGCGAAACGCAGTACCGCAGGCAATACAGGAAAGTCTTTAGTTCGAAAAATACCAGAAAAACTAAGAATATGTGTTATTGCCTCATAATGTGACCAATTTTAAGTTCTTAGTCAATAAATATCTTTCATTACAACTATTCAAAAGACAAAATATCAACTAAAATTCAAGTTCAGTCCAACTTAGCTTTCAGATGCAACGAGTCGAGGTGAAAAAAAATACTGTGAAACCTATTGCCAAGAACTACAAAACGACGAACCATTATTCTCATTTGGCATCCAAATGATTATTTTTAATATCATTTAAGTAGTGTATCAATAAAGCAGGACTTACTAATTCATATAAATCTCTCATGCGCTCAAGGCACGAGACTTTTTTTTAGGGTATAGGGTTCTTTTAGGATTTTCTCGCTCATCAATATCTTGATAAATTTAGCAGAATTTTTAAAAAAAGAATAATTCCAGAAAGAAATAATATTTTATAAACGAAATGAAAACAGGATTAAACGGCAAAGAACTAAAAATGTGACACCAAGAGACGGTGATATTCATAATGTTTCTTTATAATCCACGTAGTATTAAGCATTTAATAATATATCATTCTCAAATATATTACAGAGCTTCAGAAAAAAAATAAAAAACAGAGAGGCAGAAATTGAAATTAATTTTAATGAGAAAATAATTTTGCTTCTGCATTCTTAATAACTGCCATTTTAATGTTTACTGCAATTAATTATCTCAATTACCTAACTCATAGGTTCAGTCTGCCTGAACTGTTATTTTGAGCGTTAATTTTGTCATTCATATTGCCCCCGCAATTGCTACAATGCACTAGAGGAGAACAAAGCAGCCAATAATTTCGCGACGTAATTTCTATATTTTATTAATAAAAATATAAAGCATGAAACTGATAAAAACGTTAAAATAAATTTTTTTCTCCGTAAATTAGACGCTTGTTAATTGACAATTGTACAACCCAGCTCGCAAAAATTTACATGAGAAAATTTCAAAGCCCAGTTATCCTGTGTTACAATAGAATAAAGTTGCTTAGTGACCAACTTAATAACTACGCTAAGACCCAGTCAATGCATTGAGCATGGTGGTCTTTCATTTTTTTCGCTTGGGTTATCAATCCATGGACCCACAACCCCGAGAATTATAGAGTAAAGATGCTTATTGTAATGCAATCGCATTGAGCGTACTTTGCATCGGTTTGAAGAGCTTCAAGTTTCTAGCCTTTTACTGGAAAACTAGGTTAGATAGGATAAACCATACAACAAATTGGATTTTCAGAAAGCTATAAATACTGCATATAAAAAATGATGAACACAAATTATGAAGCTATCATGAAAAATTATTTCCTGACAGTTATACGTCAGGTCATCACGAGTGTATGACGGATAGCCCTTTTTCAAGGATACGAGGACACATTTTAATAGGTACATAGGCGGTGATGAAAAACTCATGAATATGACAATATCTTATCTGATTGCAAACATGAACAAGACAATTGCAAGGACAAAAGGCAATCCCGCATTTTGTATTAATATTATGGTGGAAGAATCATTTTTTAAAAAACAGAAATGGTAAACATGAGTGGACAGTAGGATGGTGGGGAGGGAAGTTAAATCATGTTGATATGGCTGAAAGGGGACCCCAAAAAAAGCACAATTTTAATGTAATATGCTCAGTCTGGGTGCTTGGAAAACCTTTAATTGCTATGTTCATGATTCCTAATTTGCGTCACGTTGAAGCGGCAGTGTATCAATTTGGGAGAAAGAGAGAGAAAAGGAACAATACATAAGGCCAATTGTCAACTTTTGTAAGGTCAGAATATTTGTAGAAGACAGTGATAATAAATCTACACGGTTTTAAACAACTCTTCTCGGTATTGGTAAAGTAATGAAGTTCATGCAAGAAATTTATTTATTTCAAGAATCTTAAATAACACCTTGATTTAACTAGAAGCAAAGAGCGGAATGCTAGCGAAGACACTTCATCGATAAACGTTTCTTCCCGTCTGGTATAATCCTTATCCCGCACCAAATGCATGCACCGATGACTCTAATATAATCAGGCTACATTTTCCTCAACTACTTCCAATACCTTGCCCCATGTTAGTGAATACATATATATTTATTGCTACATATATATTAATCACATCCCTGTTGCATAGAAATGTTCACTAATGCGCAGTATTACAAAATTTTCAAAACATTATGACCAGCTAATGTACTGAATCGCTTCTCTGCGCAATATTAAATCCGATAAAATTACCAGTACAACATTATAATGTCGAATTGGTAAATTAAAAATAATTTTGTGACCATTTATTCATCCGATTTACCGCATAGCTAAGGCAACTAATCGGCTTCGCTCCAAATCTTGGCTAATAGTTGTTACCTTCCTTGTCCTCTTTGACTTCACAGAGGCATATAACACCATAAGCCAGCAAAAATTACTCTTACGTTTCAGAGAAAAACAATTTTTTACCCTCGGTCTTGCTATATTTCTAGCCCTGCCTCTCGAACAAAAGACAACCTTTTAAAATTACCGTAGATACTCAAATATAACGTTCCCCGATTGCAACACGAGGGTTAAACATTTAACAGATGGAAGAGTAAAAAGTACAAGATGCGAGTATGACGCGAAGGTTAATTTTTTTTAAATATAAAAAATAAGGTTTAAGTTTTTGCTTAATACAGTTATTTATTAATTAAATTTGGTTTGATAAATTCAGATTTATGACCCAAGGGCAATTATAATATTGATAATTAGAACAAATATACGATTAAAATTCAATCTTTGGCCCTTTATATACATATATTATTATAAACATATCGAACACCCTCAATTATTTCACAAAGCTAACAGTTTCAGGCGTTACTTTGTGTAATTTCTCTATCATAAGGTTCAGAGGAAAGAAACACTGCAATTCCACATTCACAAATTTA
>LYUA01000411.1:540584-554042 GCA_002093875.1 Calopteryx splendens
AATAAATTTATTATGTTCTGTGGCAGCTAGGCCACTTGAGAACAAAAAAAGAGTTGTGCATCAAAACCGAAAAACAGAACAAAGAGGCCAAAAAGCAAAGTTATAGTAGAGGGTGTACATCAGGAACCTACCTTAACCGGTAATTTCCATTAATAATGATTAGAATTAAAAGCATTAAATGAGATTTAAGTGTGGAAAACAAACTTACTTAAAGATGCCCACCATGTTATATATTTATGTTATCTAAAAACATACGTGCGAATACAGGGAAATATACTTTGTAAACTAACGGTTTATATAACAATTCTGTACTCAGACCACCCTCACACACGCGAAGTTAATTCTTGCTAATTCAGCCATGCTGATTTGTGATTTACACCGGCCTTTAACCAACAAGGTGTCATATATATGCACGCGCGCATTAGACGGGGTCATGAGGCAAAAACCCATTAAAAGTCTATGAAGACATCCTAAATGTGCGTGAACGTACCCATTCTACGTGCTAAATAGGCCCCAGTAGTTCGAGGAAGGACAATCTCTGCATGGTCCTACAAGTGCCGCAGCAAATGGCGGATTTCTGATTAATTTTGCAACAAACCAATCTCTTTATAAAGGGAAGAGGAACTACACGGAAGCAGGTAGGACGCGTGAGCAAGACTCCCAGAGGGAAACTCACCGAGGCATCCCGCCAAGGCCATAATCCAAGGGAACGCGGGGAATGTAAACTTAAAATTCCCGATGCTAACAACATCCGGGATTTGGACAAAATTACCTCCTTGATTGCTATGCACCCTTCTCTTTCTCCCCCGCGTTCATCCCTCTTTCTCTCTTCACTTCTCTCGACTATCTTCCCTCTTTAATTCCCACGTGAGAAAATAGAGTAGCACGCGCTGACGTCAATTTTATCTAAGAATGGGTTATGCGGCCTTAAGAGAAATAGAAGTGGAAGTGAGGAATTTTTTTAGAATATATACATATATTTAGCATGGAAGTGGGTTCACAAGGCTTTTTCCTTTATCTTGCTTCTTTTTTATAGTGCATCCCGTTGTCACTTAATATTCCGAAAACCTTATTGTAGCCTCGCTTATTCGCTTGGAAATATGATATGTCATTCTTATAGCAACAAATTTTCAATATTTTTTAAGAAGAATATGCTAAGTAAATGCGAGCGTAATCATAAGCGGTATTTTTAATTTTTGGTCTTTTGCTGTTTTCAGCATATCCTAGTGTGCTGTTAGCAATACCGTTTCATGATAGAAATACTTCTTCCCTGGTGCTATTGTGCTTGATTATGGTCTCCTCATTTCAAAAATGTAATCCTCAAAATTCTTAGGTAGTAAAATTCTTGAACATTCTGAAGCGTTTGGCTCTCTATGTACTTTCCTTCGACCAGAGCCTATTACTTCATTTTACACTTTATATGCTTTCTCTTGACGCTCACTGGCGTTCAGTAATTAAAGACGCTCTTCTTACTATCTGTATGGGTTTACATAACCGCTGATCATCGCATTTTCCCAAAAAAAAGGTTCCTTAATCAAAGTCGAGCCATACATAATTACGACGTAATTTCCGCGATGAAATAACAGGAAATGGTTTAAATTGATCGAATAAGTCCTGATAATGAACTCTCTTATTTGCCTTCACGCAGTTCTTTTCCAGAAGAAAAAGAAATTACACCTAAGTTTCATATGTTTCAGGAACTGCTTTTTATTACTAATTTTTAGCATACTGTCTCTCATATATCTTTTTGGTAATTGTAAGGTCATCCATACTTTCAACGTGATCAAACCCGCGTATATTACTTATTTCACACTAGTCTAATACATGTGGATCTAATTCACAATCTTTCATAAGCCATTCCCTCATCACGCTCATCTATAGACTATTATCGTATTTTTATCACAAAAATACACAGACACACACATTAAGTAAAGAAACATTTACACTTAACACCAGAAAACCAAGGAACTTGCACTATAAGGACCAAATACACTTATACACACACAGATACACACACAGATACACATACAGATACACACACAGATACACACACAGATACACAGACAGATACACTACACACCAGATACATAACATCCAGTTTTGTCGACATTGATGGAATTCCTGGCGTATCTAGGTTTCACTTCCATCGTCAAAATGTGGAGAGGAGTACAAGGTTTACACGCAGCCATTTTTGATCCCTTAGGCAAATAAGCATTCACCATTTGATGTAACCCATATGATGTCAACAAGCTTGCACCCGGAATTCGCACGCCTTTCAACGTCTCCATCTATTCTACCACCTTCCACAAACACTCTGCCAAGGCATACAAAATGCCCACTTGTTCAGTTATTTTGTCGTTCAGCCTCATTGCAATTATACTTTCCATTCCTCTAATTAAAAATCCCTACTTTTATTTTGGACACACTTAAACCTCGTTTTCTCTCTCTCTGCGCTGTAGTGAAGTCACTGTAGGGTTACATGTCCCTCTTACTAAATAAGTTATAATAAATAATAGTAACTCAATTATTCTAATGTTTTACCAACTTTTAACAGTACAACTTTTATTAGGGCAATCTTGAAACTCCCGTGAGCACCGAAAAAAATGTCTAGAACATAAAAAACCAGAATTCTACCGGCATGTTCTAAACATTCATTTGTGCGAAGACCAGATACAGTTAGATAGGTACTTAAGACCCCAAAGTTGCGCCAGTTTTCTTAGTTACTGCAAAAATATATTTCCATAAATGGTGGCTCGGATTTCCCAATAGGTATATAGTAATACTAGTATATTTAATTACATTATGCCGATTTAACAAAATTTTGCCTTTTTTTATCATGTTAATTTAATAAGGGCATTTCACGTATGTTCCATGACATTATTACGAGAAGCTTGTTATTCTACATTTAATTTTGTAATCCACGAATTTTTTTTAATTGACCCGATTGAAATAAATACTAAATTTTTTTTCATTTTCAGCGTCGCCTGAACGAACGCTATACCTAAACTGCGGTGACTGCAATAATCTCGGTGATAGAATAATCACTGAAAAACGCTTATTTCGCGAGTGGGAATTAAGATTATACACACGTGCTTGTGGTCTGTCGTAGCCATTTACCCTTCCCACTCCGAACTGCAGGTTTTACTTTTTAAATTTTTAATATAATATAAGAAGGAACACTGATCAAGAAGCAGTCGTTTCTAAATAAGTTTTAAATAAAAAGTACGAATCCCGTGGTAATTTGTTCCTCCTGATGGTCGAGACCATTTCCAGCTCCATGCCCAGCGTCCCAAGGTTAATTTTACAACATAAACGTCACCCGGGGTTTTAATTTGAATATATTCCCCAAAACTTAATAACTTCTTCTGAATAATTTGCAGGAATTACGTAAGATAATTTCCGTCAAAATACAAACCCTGTTAAGCCATCCACTTGACATAAATATGTATTCTTCATTATTCAAGGTGATATACAAGGCCAATTTGCATGGAATGGGACAAAATTAATCCTTGGAAAATAGCATGAAGGAAACTGTAGAGAAGTTGGAGGCCTAGTCAGATATTAACGGAGGCCGTAGGAGGTTGATCAGTCTAAGTATTCGGGTGGTATTATATATCGCGTAGTGGTATTTAATATTAAAGACACTAGAAGAAGAATTATATGTTACAGTAAAATTTGTGGAATAAAAGGGAACCTAGTGAAATTTTGAGATAATCAGTTTTATCACAGGTGGAATCAATGAACATGAATACATTCGTGAAATATAGAAGTACTACAGGAGAAATATTTTTTTAGGAATTTTCTCTTAACAAACTTGAATCATGCAAATGAAGCAAGTCATTTAAAAAAAGAGAGATTAAAAAAAATGTTTTGAAGAGCTAATGGTGTTGAATCACTAGCTTCAAGTCCAAACCACATTGAATTTAAAGAAATATACAACTTGAAATTTAATTTCCGCCTTTCTTTCTTTCTTGCAACTTACTCATACAATAAATGCTACTAATAATATTTTCGTCCTTTTTCGTCCCTTTACAGAACATAATAAAATCGAAAGATTTTATATGTTCTGTAAAGGGTAAAATTTGATGCGTGTGTGGGACGCTAAGAAAGATTTCAATAAAATATTAATGAAGACATTTTAAGTGTAGCCATATACGAGAAACTTGGGGCACGATCACAGATCTTCGTAAAGCACGTGAGTTAATATCATAGTCATTAACGCACGCATAACGAAAATCCTTTCACTGTTTTTCACAGATAGCTCTAAAAAACCCAGCAATATTCGATTCCTATGGAATATCAATGAATTGAACAATTGATAAGGCTGAATTGTAAAATTGAATCAATGCCTACACTTTTATATTTTTATCTATAGATTTCTGTGCGGGTTCGTTATTTCCATTTCTTCAGTTTTTACGGCTGCTTTCATATAATTCAGTGCTTTCGCGTAAATCTTTAAAAAGCACTCGAGATTTTTATGATTTATGAGAGCGCGGCTCACTGTTTTAATCCGACCTGTTAACATACCGTCCCGTCGAAAAATTAAGGCTGCGAAAAGGCATTTTCTAACTCATTTTCTTCGGCGCAACAGACTTCCGAAGACATAAATCGATTTCGGTTGTACACCAGGTTTTGAAGACGGATCAACTTCCTTACACTGGGATCCGTCTACAAGTAACTGGACTTAAAAATGTCAATAAAAAATTCCTCCTTGGCGTGAAAGAGATTGGTGATGCACTAGCCTAAAATGGGAGCACTCAACAAAATCACAATGGTCCATGATTTCCGAGTTCAATCAAGACGGTCTTTTTTTTATAATCGGTAATTACGAGGATTAAGTCCAGCGCCACTTCTTCTCTCCACCCTCAACTGGTCCGAAACAACTTCGAGTCCATACATCTATCAGCAGATCTCACCAATCAATCGTCAAAGCAGCAGCGGCAATTTCACATCTCTTTCCTTCCCTCCATCTCCTAACCCTCTCTCATCCTCCGGCCCCTTCCTACTCGACCCTTCCAACTCAACCCCACTCTCACCTTTATTTCTTCCTCTCGGTCCAAAAACCTTTCTTCCCTCACTCACCCNNNCCCCCCTTTCTCTCCTTCTCGCTCCTCTCCTAATTCACCGCTATCCTCTCCCGTCTCCTTAAAACAATTCTCCACCCCAGGGAACGACCGGGCTGTGATGGAATTCCAAAGGAGCTGATGGATTCCAGTAAATCAGGTTGGTTTGTTGGTTGCGGAGCTTG
The DNA here is from genome assembly GCA_002093875.1 of Calopteryx splendens. NCBI lineage: Eukaryota > Metazoa > Arthropoda > Insecta > Odonata > Calopterygidae > Calopteryx > Calopteryx splendens. Next base: position 545,833 of record LYUA01000411.1, read on the forward strand.
GGACGAGGCGAATGGGATAGAAAGGGTTCAGAACTGGGAAACAGGGAGATGAGATGGGAGAACCAAATAAGAAATAAAATAAAAGCGAGCGGGAAAATTCACTCGGATAAACTATATAGAAAGTTCAGTTGCAGCGAGTATTAACAAAAAAAGTACTTCTAAGATCATTTTTAAATACATGCAGGAAAATAGAAAAAATTACGTGCGGATCTTATCCCTTGAAATTTGCATTACCGTCTGCTTATAAAAAGAAATAAACTGATTAAATGATAAAATACATTTTGTAATTTCATATTTAAGGAGAAAATGAGTAAATTATTCCATAATATGCACATTAAAACATAAATGCATAGGAGGAAAAAGGATGCAAGTCATCACCGGAGGAATGGAATTACGTTGGAGTACACTACTACCGAGTCTTATGTAATTCGGAAATGTCGTACTCAGAATGAAAGTAGCGAAAAAACCTCTAAGCTTATGAGCTTAGATTACGGCACTCTTTCGCCTGGATACGGCATAATTGAAAAATATAATTCGAGATAACGAACGTCTTCTTTGACTGGATAAACAGCATTAAGGTAACCACCGAAACGCTCTCATTTCTATTTCCTTTTAAACATTTTCAATTTGAGCGGCGCGAGGGAGGAAATGAACAAAAACTCAGGCAGTGATTTGATTTAATAAGCATTCACTCGACTGAAACAGAAAACCATACGAAAACGACCAAAAAAAAGAGAGCAAAAATAAACCGAAAAAGGTAGATGAAGGCCGAAATCCCTCCCGCCCACCCCACCGTAAGGGGGCAAAGTTATTTGCGGAGCACATAAGCTATCCGTAAACAAATATTGGATTTGAAAGCAGTCCCCTTTACGTGCCCTATCGTCCTGTGGCCTGATCGGCATTTCTTTTGCCAAAATCCGCACTCTGCCGCACCTCCATTCCCCACCCACACACCCCCTTTCTCTCTCTCTATCACAGACATCACCCCTCGGCATTGCCCTCCACCATCCCGCCCCTTTATAATCAACGCATCTCAGCCCTTACGCGACTCAATCCCCCACAAACGTATTTCGTACATCGGTAGGATGCAGAGTTCACTCCGCTCTACATGCAGTAGCCATCGATTTCGCTCCAATCTCGAATGCATCCATTCACGAGCTAGACAGGTGGGCCTTGGCCCACGATAAGCTACCCACTAAGTGAGGGTCTTGTTTCAGCCACTTCATATGGTATTTCAGAAGAATTTGACACCTTTACCATACGTGCCGAAGTTGTATATCTCAGCACGTGGTGAGTGATTCTGCAAAGTTTCCTTTAGTAAAAATCCCGCAGGCCATTCCACAGCTCCATTGTTAATCGTCGTATATCCAAGAGCAACCATCCAAGAGTACGTTGATCCAACCCGTGGACAGAATAACTCCACATAGTTATATTCCAACGAAGTTGTCAATAATAATTTCAATTTAATTTTTCTTCAGGTGGGTATCGATGCGATTAACTGGCTTATCACTACGAATTGCTTTGGAGGTATTTTATTGCACGACACAGACGTGCTGTGTTCGTTGTGATTGAATAACCTATCGTCTTAATCCTCCCCATCATTTGCCAACATGGAATTAGTTTACCGAAAGTGCAGTTAACCGTAGGTTGTTGCTGAGGTAGGAGAGTAGCTTTTTTCGAGGTATTTGACGTGATTATCGAGCAAAATTGGGGTGCTTTCCACATTATATCTACCCTTTTGCAACTACTCCATTTCTCCCTCCCTCTGCCGCACCCCTTTTGATAAGATTCAATATTTAACAGCAGAGAAAATATTCTGGGATGTAATTATTTTTAAGTTACATGTGGGATCTTTTATTTAGTGATGGAGAATCAATATAGTGGCCAACAGTGCTGCATCAAATAAGTTCATAGTAAGTGGGTTTTTAGTCGGTGAACAAAGTTTTTTTAATACAGTTATCCCCGAAGACCTGGCTGAGAAGTGTTAATGGCATTCTATTTGTAATAAGTTTAATGAATACAGAATGCACTCATTATGCTGGTGCATACGTAGTTCCGAACTCGTAAATACGAACTGGCAGATAGCGCTCATAGATAATATTATAAACCCACGACCATTAGCTTAAGCGACAGCGTGCATATTCACCAAACTGGTTCCTTTCTCATCTCAGAAAAACAATTCCCCTGATCTACAATGGTATTAAATGTATTATTCAGTACATATTTCCGCTCGGTGGTTTATCGTATGAAGTGATTATTTATGAAGATAATAACCCAAATTCGCACCATACGAGAGGAAACATTTTACGTCTGGAAAAATAATTACCGGCATATAAGTCATCATTTGAACGTGTTACTTATAAAATATTAATTGTGTACGAAATTTGATCCTAGGATCCTAGTCCCTAAGGAAATAATAACAACTTATTAGTGATAAATGCTATGTCATCCTCCATTTGTGGGTTGAAGTCCATCACGAGTAGAAAGTCGCGCTACTTGCTAAAAGGTATTAGGTTCAAATCCGGATATATTTGGAAATCCCAGCTTACCGAAACAGGTTGATATTTTCTAAATACCAGAACTTCTCGGGAAATCGCAATTGCCACGAGGGAAATGTTCAACGAATGCATAAAACACAACCGCAACAGTTAATAATACTTTTGCAGGAATATTAAATCTTGAATGAAAAACAAGTTTGCAGTGTGACAAAAGAATAATTAGGGCATGTTAAATAAAATACAAAGAAATTTGACTTTCAGTACTAAATGCTTGAAATAAAATTAATAATTGAGAATAAATAAATTAGAAAATCACATGCCAAATAAGCTGTCTTTAATGTAAGGTATAACTCCGAAGATTAATTCAAAAAAGTGTTAATTTATTGTGATTGTTGTTTCTTTTATTTTCCTTGAAAATGTAATAAAATGGAGGAGTGCAATTAAATGAATTCTAATACATCATACTAAACATTTCACAACAATTTCAACCAGGAAGCCGGAATTCACTATGTCACCGATTTGCACCAAATGTGTTAACCTCCCTTTCTTCTATTAGTAGTATTTTGCAACCAGTTTTCGTCTATAATGCTTATAATAACAAAGTCGTACAAACTCCAATATCCAAATTAAGATCTGGACATTCCATGAACACTGTTTATCCAAGTCTGAAAAATTACAACACTTAAAACTAATACGCCGTTTTCAATTTTATAATCTTTTTCTTAAATTTAATTTGCTAAATCCCTCATTATAATCCCTAACAAGGTACATTTGCTTCCACAAAAAATAAACCTACCACATAATCTGAGAGCCAACACTAAATCCTATACAGATAAAGAATAAATCTCCCCAACGCCAATTCCGTGTTCTCATTTGTATATCCCGGGAAGATGACAAAATAAAATCTCTTAGAGACTGAAAGCTTGTCTGTATCACCTTTCTGCCTCGGGTTCCCTAATTACGTTTCAGAACGTATTTCCTTGTCTCAGAAGCATAATAAAATAAACAATTCAGATCCTCAGCTCGATCTTATTGATGGCGTCGTTGCTATGAATGGTCACTGAAACAGAGCTGGATATCGTATTTCAATATCGCCACGACTGTAAAACCTTTTCGCAGGCAGTATATTGTTCGGCTCTGTCACGGTAACTTCCTCCCGACCAAACATTTTCGGAATTTGCGTCCCTCTCAATCTTATACGACCCCCTCCCCTCTTTCTCCCTCTCACAAACCCATACCATGGACCGAAATGGACTATCATTCGAAAAAAAAAATAGAGAGAGGAAGGGCCTTGTCCGAAACAAGGCCGTAAGTCTCCTCTCAACTGCCATCGGTGGATTAAAGGGCAGGGAAAATGCGGTGGCGCGGAGTAGTATAGCGCTTGCTACTAGGAACCACCCCCCTCACTCTCCGTCGGATTCCCCTCCCGAAGCACTCTTCCTGTAATAAACAGGAAATGAAGCGGGGAGATTCGTTGAAGTGGGACTTTGGGACACAGAGAGATGAGGAGGACGGAGAAGGTAGGTCTGCATACGAGAAAACACACCGCGAAGGACCGAATGTTTATCCGCTCGCCGCTTCATCTCTCCCGAGAAGAGCGTCGGATGAGGGCCCACCCCACTTGCTTCCATCTTCTGTAGTGCCCTCACTTTAAAAAGGAAAAAAAAGCTGGCAATATGCCTTTCCCTTTTACTCGGTCTTCGAATGTCATAAATTGAAAAATATTATTCAGCCCGCATTAGGGCCCTTGAATCTCTGTGAGACGAAGTATCAAATTTAAACTTTCACTGATCCCCCCTATTTTTTCTACTCTATTTTTCAAATGCTCGCTCCCTCTCTATTCTTAAGGGAAGTTTTTTTTACAAATTACTTAAACGCTTTTAAACCATCAAGGCAATCTAGATGAACAGGAATATTTGCGGCCAGCATTAATTCCTGACCCTTGCTGACACTACTTTGATCATAATTATGAATATAAACGGTGAATTATAATTGGAAAATGAAAATAATAAGTGAATACGTAAACAACCCAATAATAATTCATTCAGTTGGATTATACATGTCACTTACTAACTTAATTGCTTCCTCTTTTGTATCCAAAATATAAATTTCCCCTTCCCGAACCGTTTCAAGCGCCATGTGATTAGACAAACAATTTCACTTCCATTTTATTTTACATTCATTGCTAGAATCTATACACCAACGATCATACGCACTTAGCGCTCTAGAGTTATGATTTAAAAATATTCATCAAAATTAAACTCTTCTTTGAGTTGTGTAAAAGAATATTATATTCAAGCACGGTTATCATAGATACACAATTATGTACATATATAGAAGTGTTTCTTTATCACCTAAAAACAAGTGAGGAACTACAAGAACTTCAGGTTAAATTCAGGAAGCTGATCAACCTGGTCCAAAAAGATACTTTATCTTTCGAATGAAATAAATTTCGTTAACCGCAGCCCGTCCAACATTCAGTCTCACCCAGACTTCCGAGTGCACACCATTAATAGGCCCTCATATCTTGAAGTTCTATGAAGGGCAATTGAAAGCCTTAAATTACCAGATAAAACTGGAATCACATAAAGGTTCTTCAGTTATAAGAGCTCGTACATGGAACAACGAAAACTCTGAGAGGTAGAATACGAAATCAACATCACCTGCTACAGTACAAGAGAAGTCACTTCTTTCCGGCATGCATACAAATATTTCAAAATAATTGAAACCGCGAAAATATCAAGGGGGTTCAGAATCTGGACGGGTGATTTGATTAAAGAGCTAATTTTGCGTCCAATGATCTCAGTAAATATTGTAAAATAAATACGGTGCGATGCGTGTGGCGGGAGAGGAAACATAGAAAAAGATGAGATACGAAGCTTTCAGGTCAAGCGAGGCTCTTGTGGAGTCCTGCTAAGCTGCAGCTGGGCCGTGGGGAATCTTTTACGGAACGAAAAGTTGCGTATTTCCTCACGCTCACGTTCTCTAGTACTATGCAAGCAAGCGGCCACCTCCCGATAAGTCCAACGAGCAACTGGCCATCTCCTCAGCAAAAGTAAAACGAACATATCTTAAGTTAGAACAGTGAATTGTATCCTTCACCGATTTATTAGCTAAATTATTAGTTTTTCTCGGCACAACAGCGGGCTGAGTGCTAAACATAATGTCTATTGCAAATAGTTTATTTTGCTATGATACCTCCAAAGCGTGTAATGAGTCAATAACATCTAGATTAATAGAGCATGACCAAACGGAGACAAATTAATAATCAACATCGGAACGAAGTTGAATTATCAGTTTTATTTTGCTTTCATTAAAACCGTTGAAACAAAATATTCTTTCCGGACCATTAAACACATAGCGTACAGAAATTAATCAGTAACCCACGAAATTACATTTTACTTATTCTCCATTTGATTAAAACGAAACTTTTCTGTGAATTCTAGCACTATTTACCTTCAATGAATGCTCCTTAGGTCGAGACCTCCACCTTAATTGTTATCCCACACCCGAAAACGGTATATTTACTGCGTTTGAATGAAATCCTAAGGGACCAAAAATTACGATCAGTCACATGGCTAGTAATCATTTTTCCCAACATTTCCAACTTTCGCAATTCAGTTCAGCAACACAATCAAACGATGGAATTTTTCTTTTTATTTATTTAACAAAAAACTAACGACCCTTTCGTGAATTATTTTACTCCCCTTTAATGAGTTTTCCACCAAAGCAGAGACCAACGGCATGAATGGATTTCCCTTATTCAAGGGAGGTGTTGAACCGATCGAAACAAAGACATTATGAATCTTAATTATTATTTTATAATGAAAGAAAATTTCAGTTTTACTGAGGATTGGGCTTCCTATAGTAAGGAATGGATATAGGGCAAATACTTTCATCAGAATAAGAGAACCCAAAAAGTTTGGGAACGGCCTTCCTTAGTTGCATAATAGTCAAGCGCACAAAAAATGCACATACAATTTAGAAAATATCTGCCTGAAAAAATCCAATGTTAGGTAAAAATAGGCCCAAAATTATTAAATTTAACTTAGCTCCACACTTAATACATAGATAATTTGTTGCAAATATTTAGGATAGTTTTAAACTGCTAATTTCGATTCAAATAATTGCATTGTGATGTAATATTTTGAAATTTTTAGAACGTGATATAACTTACTTTCTGACATACATTGGGGGTTACATTGTGCATTGTTCGTCATCTTGAAAGGTTTATTTGTTTACAACTCAGAACTAAATTTATCTCCAAAAATAACAAAAAATTTCGCAAATATCAGAAATAAATTTTGAAAAATTAAGCCTAGATAAGGAAATCAAAATTATATGAATTAGTTTGATAATAATTCCTGATAGATTGCAGTTATGGAATTTTTTCTTATTTTTGTAAGTAATTTGGTTATACGTCAGATAAAACCAACGTGGAAATCTTATTTCCTGTAATTGCCGAGTTTAAAGGAGATATGTGCTATTCCATCACGAATTAAAGAGCAGGAATAATTGATTTGGTAATAAATTATTTTTTTCTTCCTTAAGTTATTTACAGCCGGAGCATATGAAGGAAAGACATTATCTCTAAACTCCTGAATTCAAGGCCTTTATTTAGAAAGGTAAAGAATAGCCCCCCCTCCCCAGAGATGTCACAAGAATTACTGCAGTTGATCATTTTATATTGGACCATCAGAGCGCGTTTCTATGTATTCAGTGATCGAAGGTAAGCAACGGTTTTCATAGTTTGCATGAGAACCACTGGCTGGGAAACAAGGTGCGAGTTTTTTTCTTGGAAATCATAAGCATTCATGAGTTATTTACCAGTAACACCGAGATGCATACCCTTAAAAAATATTGGATATCGGTACGGTGGTGTATGCAATTCACGTATTAGTGCATTGAAGGAGGGATATTCCCATACCATTTGAGGGAGATTGTCCAATACTTTGATGTATCATGGCACTCCTCTTCATAGGATGTCTACGAATGCGAAACGATGTCTGAAACAGAAATGGCGGAAGTTGTTCAAAAGAAATAAGCAATATGTCATTGCACACCGACCACCACCAAAATAAAGGCAATCGAGAGTCGTTTGAAAAAAATATCAAATAAAATACAGTTCCAAATGGACAAATCTTTCTACTTCAATTGCCTACACAATTTTTTGTATGATACCTCAAACATTTTCACGTCGTAAATGTAACAGATTTACAATGAACGTTTCACTTATGCCCCAACGTCATATCGTCAAAAATATATTGTTCAAATTAATCAACCTGTCAAGGAGTTGGAAGCATAGACTACTACATTCAGGAAAGATGTTTCGATCCTCCCTCAATACATTCTTAAACCCATGTCATTGACTTCGACTCGAAAAACCCCCGACTGGTGAGTTTCGACGAACGAGAAAATGGCTATATTTCTTCAATGTTTTTATAGGCGAAAAAAACGGTTACAGCCTTTCCTAATGTTTCTCTTTCTTATAAATTAAATCTTGACTTATCCGAAGTATTCTCGAAAAATATGATAATTTCGAAACCCTTCAAGGAAATGTAAATTATATCGTTGAACAGCAGTCCATTCCGTGGAGTCATTCAGGGAGAGGTTGACATACTTTTCGTCCACGACGCGGATCCGATAATATTCCGTAGCATAATAGATCCAAGATGCATTATTTTTGTGATTTGATGGATAGATGCTAAAAAA
>LYUA01000411.1:598466-611585 GCA_002093875.1 Calopteryx splendens
TGGGTTTAGGAAAGGCAGAGGTACACGTGACGCCATAGCAGTAATGAGGTCACTGATATAAATGAATAGAGTTTATTTGTCTGCTTCCTGGATTTCGAGAAGGCGTTTGATAGGGTAAATTTGGAACATCTAATAAAGGTAATCCAGAATATTGGTGTACACTGCCGAGCTAGGAGACTTTCAAAAAATGTGTGCATGCCTCAGAGCGCACAGGTGAGGGTAACGGATGGAGAAACAGGGTGGGCAGTAGCAGGCCGGGGGGTAAGGCAGTGTTGTCGGTTTACAATTTAACCTTTTGACGCTTACCCGGCTTTTGATCACTTAACGGCCACTCACGAGATGAAAATGGTCTCATTCCATCGCAATATATCCTATCGTATCGTGTAATATATACATAAAATCGCTTAAAATTCCTTTTTAAGCCACGTGAAGCACGAATCCACGAATGAAAGTGTGACACTTGTTTTTTTTTTTAACATTGAGGCGGTTCATAACACAAGTGAAAACTACAATGCTGCAACGTAAAGCTCTCAAGGTAGGTCAGCCTTCCAATAAAAAGAGAACGCACTCGTGTTAAAGGAAGCGGTCATCATTGGGGAGTTCACTGGGAATGTCACTGGTTAATTGACCATATTCCCCTCAACCCCTCGTTCACCCGACAGCACATACTATGACGCCAACTTTCATCCACCGATTCGCTTAATCCAGAATTGATAAAAGGATTTTACCGAATGACGAAGGTTAGTGGACCGAGTGGAGGCCAACGAAAATCATTTAAGGGAACGTCCTGGGTAGCAGGGGGCCATAAACAAGTTACCCCACCAAGCAACGGGAAGAAAGGAAGCTAGAATATGAATACTGCGGAAGAACGGAAAAAAGCAACATGACATGAAATGGTCGTCAGGGAGATTAACTTTTTCCTCGGACATATGGAAAGAGACTCAGAAGAATGAATTCAAATCTCCCTCGACGTGATGAATAATGAAAACAGGAAAATCTCCATAAGGAAGCCAATTGGTGAAAATGCTAGCCTTGTTTTTCAATATTTTTTCAATTCCTAACACAGGTTCACTAAATGCAGGCACATTCAGAATTATAACATCCGTACAAATTTTTACCCTTGACAAAGTGTTTGCACGAAAATTAAAGTTATTAGGGTTGTAAAACATAAAATAAACGTGGTAGCTAAATTTTCTATTTCAAAATTCATGCATATAAGACAACAAAATAGTTTTTCCTCGTAATCCCGCGTCCCCCACTGCGTAAATTATTCGCTAGAACAGCTATTTAATGATCGGATAATCCTAATGCCACTTTTAAGTAGAATAGACGATAATTTATAAACCGATAACTATATATTATTTGAGATCTCTTTTTCCAAAATCTTCATAAAAGACGTTAAAACTGTCAAATGAAGTAGGTATGTAACAGTTGCTGCAATAAATCAACAAGTCACCGCCTCCACACTGCTTCGTTTCGCGTTCTTACATTTCAAATCTTTAATCGGAAAACAATTATTGAAGATAGATGGATTTCTTTCACTTATTTTCATAAACGAAAATTTATTACGCTTACATAACGTAATAGTGTTGATATATTTTAATGCTATATACATTTTGAGACGAAAAAGATTGTAAAATTTGGTGATTATAAAATATTTTTAAAGTTATTTTTGCTAGGAAAAATTTAACCGCGCGAAGGAATCGGAAAAATAATCAAAGCAATGCTCTAGGAAGGTGACAAATCCAAGCACCAACGGGAAAGTTGATAAAACTTGTCTCACGCAGTAGCGCAGGTACCTTTATTTTTCATCAGTACCAGAATACTTGCACTTATATTGGAGGCGAAAGTAACTTCAACTCCAGCGCGAGCTTTGCGAGAATCAAATTCTCGTAGGCATAAATATTTAGGGTAAAATCGAAAACTTTCATTAATATTCATCAGAGGATTGATGGCTCGTCTCAATAATTTTTTTTATCCTTCGCTTTCGAACGGATGTAAATACTGCAACCAATAAACTTCATCAATATCCTCCCGATAAGCGACCGCAAAAAAAACAAAGAGGATCCTAAATTATTGTTAATCGTTTTTCGATGTGAAACAGTATTCAAGAAAAATGACGAACGAAATACTATGTAGCTGAGTGAAAGGGAAAGGTGTCCGAGTACGAGTACTTTCATGGAATTAGAGGGGAAAATACTCGTGCAATAAGACGTAAAACGCAAATTAAAGTATCGTACCTCATCATGCATTTTTTAAACACTGTTACTAACATGATCTGCAAATTGATCAATCCTAAAATTGCACTCTATTTCGCAGACCATGAAAGGAAATCTTCCTACTACCTGCCATTACGTTTTGGACTGAACCCAAAACTCTATCCTGAATGCACGTTTCGCTCGAACTTCTTACTTACACTACGTCATTCCCGCCTTCAGTTCGCCGTACTTTCTACCAGCTTTCATGACGTCCTATAAAGCCTATTCTCTTCCTCGGTTACCCAGCAATCTCCCTCCTATTACAGCCTTCAGCATCCCATACACCTCTGGAATAGAATAGAGGCCTTTGATATGTGGGTACGGAGAATCATCATCATTATCAATGATTGTTCTGACGCTTGGCAAGTTCTCTCATGTTTGACCTCCATGCCTGTCTCTCCTGGGCCAGTCTATTATTTTCGTCTTACCTTCGTACGGAGAAAAATGGAGGCAATAAGCTGGACAGAGAGAACAAATGACGACGTTTTGGTGAAAGAAAAGGGAAAGCTGCTAGGGGAAATCCAAAGAAAAAATGGACTGGGTTTTGCATATTAATGAGGGGAAAATAAATACCTATAAATAAACAATACTGAATTTCCTAAATTGTTGACTACAAAGCCAACATAATTATGCATTAATCATTCATATTCATCCATACATAATATTCTAAAAAAGCTGTTATTTAGCTATAATACATTATTATAAACAGTGATTGCAACTTATTAATACGTAACCCCATTATTAAGTTTAAAAATCATTAAGTTTATATTAGGAAGGTTTCTAATGTTAGTCAAACCCGAACAGCGGCAGCCAAGAGGTTAAAAAATATTTTTCCATGAGTTTCTTTCTATCAATTCCATTATATTTTTATTATTTTCTATCGCTAAATATTCTCTGAAATTCGCGTTTGAGATTTTAAGAAATTAGAAAATCACGATGTATGCGGAACGAATGGCGTAGAATGCTAACTCTTCATTGCCTGCACTGTATCTGAAGAATTTATTAGTCTAGTATATGTATGCTTACCTATGCTGCATCTACATCATGATTAAATGTATACAAAAAAGAGGATGCTTTTCATGACAATATCCTAAACACAAACGAAAATACTCATCACTCAATTTACTTTAAATTGAAAGAGTTAAATTTCCAATAGTGCTCAACAGAGCTAACTATTCCTATAGGGGTATAATTTCCGGGAAAACTATTCCCTAATCAGCCTACTAACTATAATATAAATAATAGATATCTTTGTGCTACATATTTTAATCCATCCTTTTTCACAGATAAATCCTTGCTAAAAAATTAAATAATGTCAGGAGAAACCTGGAAATTTATTAATGAATCGGAACTTCAAATATCGTACAATACATTAATAAATTAACAATGCAGAAAGAACGTTAGCAAACAATCTTTACTCCCCTAAGTGTATGTCCATACATTACGTAAGACCCTCGAGGAAGGAGGGACGCCTCCAGATCTGTTGTCGCTTTTCATGGTGGGGGCGTCGAGGGCTGTGTTACGATTGAGAACAGATTCTTACGTGTTTTATTTGCTTTCATAGTGATCTTTTAGTCTTTGGAGTAGGAAAAAAGGCGGTTTTTACCAAAGTTGATTTCACACAAATATTCAGTGTTTTAGTATTTTTATATTAATTCTTATCTCAAAAACATATTTAGCAGCATAAAATCCCTATTTAATATTAAAATTAGTATAACTCTGCCTGATAATTGCGACATGACATTTTTGCGACATTTTTCTCAATTAAAGATGCGTTTAAACTGGCAAAATATTTCACCTAAAAATTATCGAAATAATGCAACACCATATTCGCTTCAACATTTTCAATTGTAAATAGCTTTTACGTTCTATAAGAACGTTTTGGCACACAGAAATAGAAATTCCAATCTCTCAAGCAAGATTAGAGAAAAACGTAAAGATGCTACTTTGCGGAAGGCAAGTTTTTTGTTATTTCCTGGTTATCTGATCCCTCTTCGTACTGTCCCTTCAAGATCTGAGATGCTTCACGCATCATATCTAACCCTTTGTTTTTCTTGAACACTTCCCTGTACTTTCTGTACACAGTTTTCACACTGAACCACTCGCTGAGAACAACTTCTCATGTAGATACTCAATCAACAATGTCAAGAAAATCTACGGGGCAACGATTTGTATTCTCTAATTTTGTAATGCTTTCCAGTAACAAAAACCCAAAGCAAACTGAAAGAATCTTTTATTCGTGGTGCGTTTCGTGTTTCATGAAACAATATGGTTCGATATGCTGTAGGTACTTATCTGGATCACAAATAGTGTGTTTATATATATCAAATCACAGTAATCAACCCGAAGATCGGTTTGGTAGGTGAGTGTAGCTCACCCATGACTAAGCCCAAGGCGTGTGAAATTCACACATCAGGGGGCCCAGTTCCTTTCCCTGTACCACTTGTGATTTCCCTGGTACCTGGTACCCGAAAAATGATACACAGCTAGCTTGAAGCTGAGGGTTTCCAGAGGCGTCGCACGGAATCGAACCCGGGCCCTCCGGTATTTCTAAAATGAATCCGACCGTCGGCCAGGAAGAAAATGTTGCGTAGCTTAAAGAGTTTGGGTTCTAATCCCCTTCAAAGTAGCCCCTTTTGCCTTTCAGTGTTGGAGGCAGACGCCTTTTGGAATTGCCTTCAGCTCAGCAGTCGCGTTCTGAATTACCTCTTCTCTGCTCTCAAATCGGGAGCTCTCCGCGTCGTTCTAGTACAACCATGACTCATCTCCAGTTATCAAGTGTTGAGAAACTGAGGATCGGCATTGATAGTGTCCTTCATGTCCAGTGCTATGTCAAGATGAAGTTGTTTCTGTTCCTGCGTCAGCAGCTTGGGAACAAATCTTACAACCACTCGGTGCATGTCCAATTACTCCTGTAAAATTGCATGTGCGGAATCTTTGCTGATCCCAACCTCGTCTAAACTGTCAAACGGCGATCTTCAACCATCAAATTTCACACTTTCTTGGCTGCAGAGCTGCCACGTGAGCTATTTTTGGCCTCCCTGAACTCTGTTGACTCTCCATAAATGTGAAACTATTTTTCAATCGGTTGAACCCTTCTTTGGGTTTCCCCCATGGCATCATCTCCAATCACCGGCCGAATTATAAGACTTGTTTCTTGAAAAACTTGATAAAGCATCTCGGTCTGCCCTACACGTTCTCTCATCTGGAGCAAACTGGAAATCCGACAAACATGTAGTACAGCACCTCACGCAATGGCTACCAAAAAGCGAATAACGCACACCGCGATGGTTGCGAAAATTCAAGATCGGATCCTCTTAAGGCGCAACGTATATTTAGCATGGAAAATTGGTCACAGACACTAAAATAGTTTGCAATTGTTTTTAATGCGACCAGAGAAGTGCAAAAAGAGTGATAAGTCAAGTCGAAAAAAAGGTGATTTCCAAATGCGATTATAAAAATACATCCGGTTTCCAGTCATAACCATAACCAGGGCAAGGAACTGATGCAGAATTTTGTGCGACCAACGGACCGATTTTGAACTCACTAATGGGTGCCAGACAGTCGCCTAAAAACCCATGACTGTCTGCTACCATCCAGCAAAGAACAACCCGTAGTATTAGTAACTAGTATTTTAGCATCGATAAACCCTCTAGACGATGGAGAAAGTGAAAAGTTTCAGTTCAATTGTTTAGCATTTGGTTCCTCGCTGATTCCAACAATCCCTAAGTACGTTCATCAAAATTAAGCATGGAAAAAATAATGAAAATATAGTTGAAAAAAAATCAGCATTTTCCCAAGCAAAACGAAAAAAGTTGCAAGTAGTGGGATAGGATTTTTTTTATTTTTACGAAGGGCATCACTTACACATTTAATTGGAAAATTATGATTAGGCCTAATTTCAACCAATTCCATGAAACTAATAGTAACTTTAGCGGAGTCACCTGCTGCTGCGCACACATATGCGAAAAAATCGCAATGTAAAAATCATTTACTTTAACCGGGACTCGAAACGGGATCCCTCAAATTTCCGGCCGAGTGCATTAGCCAGTTAAGCTATGAATTTTTGAGAGCTATAAACGGAGCAAGATGATCTTTCGAATTACAGCACACAAAATGACACAAAGCAATCTTCATCGTGCGCACGGCGCCACAGTTCACGAGGTTAAAGCAACATTAAAACACTTAAGGTGTTCAACCTTTTTCAAAGAAAATAACATTAACTTTATCGGAGTCACCGTTGCTGCGCATACCTACATATGGGAAAAAATTCATTTTTAAAAAATGCGGAGCAATAATATGTATATAGAAGGGATACTAGCACTAAGATAACCTGATAGGAATTCGAGGAAATGTATGATGCCAACGATGGAATTTCCGCGGCCACCTTTAAAATGGTTTTAAATATACCATTTTACATTACTGGTGATTTTCATAATTCGAACTTCTAGTAAGGCAAAATCTCTTTGCTCCAATTATTAAAACTAACTGGATATTTATATTGGATAATGATAAATGAATCATTGACTTAGTCACAGCAAAAATCTGATTATAACATTCGGAATATTCCACTTATACGTGTGATTATATATTAATATCATATAACTATGAATGCGAAAAGATTACGATAGGTAGTGGTAATAAGCGTGAAAAATGTTGGGGCATATTTTTCTATTATGTCATAATTTTTTTCGGTCACAAGGCGTGAACACAAAAAATAAAAATAACAAAAGAACTTACTTATTTAACATTGCGAATGATTTCATGTTCACGTTTAGAGCGTGTCATCGGTTGTGAATAAACTAGTTGAAAAATACAATGTATCACTTCATTTTCATCCCATCCTTCTACGAAATACGGGCTATAATCTTGGAAGAAATTCTACATACCATTATCGTACCCTTCTTTTACTATTCATTCCCTTGAATTTTGAGTAGCATGCTACAAGCGTTGAATGATGATCAGAATTTGCAATCGGCTTGGGAAACTATTGATGACGCGCTAACTAAATACAGCATAGTATAATTATCCACTTTATTGATAGTTTGAAAATATATCCTTATACTTGAGTCCGTTTCGTGAGAGATGCATATTAATTTATTATACTGATAAACAATTAACAAATTAGCACACTATTCGACTCATTGTAATGACATATTTTGTTGGAATCCGGGAATGATGGACGACTTGTATTAGAAGTTGTCTATCTCGAACCACTTCCAATTTAATTACCGGAAGATTGTAATTTATGCTTGTGGCAAAAGGGGGCGCATCAAATTAAAATTAAGGGAACTCTCGTGTTCACATAAAATGATCCCGTATTCTTAGCAATTATCCGATAATATTTCACGTAGCTGCCATAGGCCTCGTTCTCTTCAGCGTTCCCATCGCTTCTTCGCCCGCATTCATTCCTTTGTGAACTTCGAATATCCTTGATTTCCATGGCAATCGCAAAACTTTGAGGTGACTCCGTTCAAAGTTTGATCCGAATGCGTAAATTGGCGTCCCAGATTTAACGTCTAAGATTAATGAACTTTATGTCTTCCTGAGTTTAGTCGTGCACAAAAGTTCATTTACCATTTCTACAGAATATCACGGCAAGATTAAATTGTCAGATACAGAACCGCAGAAAATTCCCATGTATAATGATGACTATGCTGCTAGGGAATTGAGCTATCGCATCTCTGCTCGGAAGAGTGTGAAGCGGAGACATTATCCGAGTTCATGCGTCACTTTCGTCACCCTTCGGATGACACAACCAGTATACAACCGCGAGAGATAACACGGTTCGCAAATACAAGGAAGTATTGAACACAACTCCCTACAGAGCCCACCCTCGTGTGCATGAAGTGCCGACGAAACGCTAGCATAGCATCCATTAATTAAATAAACTTCACACAGTTCCAAAAGAAATAGTGTTTTCTTATAGAAAAGTACTGAGTTTCTTTCATTAATGGATACCGGACACTTCCATGAAGTCACGCCTGAAGTTACTAAATTTGCTAGCATAGCAATTCATTAGTGTCAGTCTAAACAGTCGGATGTTAGTTTAACCAGGCCGTCAAAACGAGCACACAATAACGCGGTCTCTTAACCACCGCTTACCATAAAAATCAAATACCTTACAAGAAGTTATTTTTCAAACCTTTGCTTTCTACATTTAGTCAGCCCAAAATTTCCCTTTCTGCTTTAATCAGCCCAAAATGACTTCACTTCCTTACTCTTCCTTACTTGCAGATCATTCTCCCTCCTAGTCTCCAGCATCTCATTACCTCTTAATATCTCCCCCGACTATTCCTGTCTTCGAATTCCTTCCTACAACCTCTTCTCTCCCCTACTATGCCTAGCACTTACTCGTTTGCCATCGATTCCAATTCATCCGTTCTTAACGACACCGCATGCTGAGGAGGAAATAGAGAAAATGTGCAATCTACATACTAAGGACAGAATTTAATGAAAAATGAAAATTACAGATGTTTTCATCCTAATATATCGACATTCCACAAATTTAGGATACAACCATTTTAAATTAAATAATATTATGTGATAGCCCCCAAGACTCGAGCAACATCTGAAGATGAATTCCCCTACCAGCACTTTCCTAAAACCTAACCCGAATTTTCATCAGGCATAAAAAAGTATAAATTGACCTCAAGGTCATTGGTATCAAGTGAAGGTTTCATCATCTGCTATAAATTATTTTGATTGCGATGTTAACCATTCCACGGAAGGGATCAGATTGGATCGTTTAGTCCTCCCATATAGAAGGTCCCGGTTCTAATATCAGTAGTGAATGAGTTATCAATAGGATTCCGAGACCTAATTTGGGAATCCCATGGAGAGCACTCACTCTGTCCGTCGGATGGTAAGTGAACTCCGTTGTCGACTGTCGTCAAGAATAGGTAATATCCGTCTCTGGCTTTATGATAATGATTTAATATTTGTTGAAAGCAGTGGCCCATTCTTATTAGTATTTTAAGATTCTTCGTAATTTTTATCAAAACAGCTGCCAAAGAAAATAATTAGATTTTAGTCGTAATAAGGTCAGGAAGATTCTGAAACAGCACAAAGGAAAAGAAAACAGACAAATAAGCGATTTTTAATGTAACATAAAAATGAAACTTGCTAATGACTTAGGAGCTAAGGCTAGAATTTTGAATGATATATAAGCACTGGTCTTAGTTTTCTGCGGTCACTAAGGCACGCTTCAAAAACAATTTCCATGAATCGATTACGTATCTCTTTCTCATTACATCACCAGTCACACATTTCTATTTTAATAGTTCCAATTACTCGCATTCTCCTTTGCCTATACATATACACCTAACTTATATGACCTACATTGCCTTTATACCCGACTATACCGTTGACAACTTTTTTTAATTTGGTGAACAAATACTCGCTGATATTCTAGTGTAGTAAATACATAATAGTGACAGATAAAAAATTTAACAGTAAGATATTTAAATTAATTATAAGTCAAAATAAAGATGCACTCATGATTAAGAAATACGTGATTGCAGTTCTTCCCATGCATTAAAACTCCAGTTATCGGTGTATCTATTTATGTTGAGAAAGAAACAAATAAACCCAAACTTATTTCAAAATTGATTCAAACTGATTCAATTTCTTCGCTCTCGCAGCACAAATGGAACTAATTTAAAATCGAAAACTGGCGCTTACATAATATATGCGTAATTTACATAAATGTTTACATGAAATCCTGACTGAAATAATCTTGCTTCCACCTAAGCGAAACTCATTCCTTTCGAGCTAATGCACATTTACCGACAGATTCATACGATTGGTTACGTGATTTGAATTCCTGTATCGTTTAAACCACAAAGTATTCTTCTCTTTAAAACAAATGATTTACCATAATGTTTCCGGATAACATTTAGCCGATAGTATTTTTTCACTGAGGAGTCATTTAAAATATCATTCATTTTTCCAGGTGGACGCACCGATAGTTTTCGCCGAAAGGATGATTTAGTTAATGCCCAACAATTAATGATTTCGACTTTAGGGAATCCAAGAACTGAAATATTTAACAGAATGTTTAACTGGAAGTTGTAACCGTGTTTTTTTCAACGCGTGAAACTGAAGTGAAACCAAAAACTGGCCTTCATTCTTTCCAATTACAACATCTGAAAAAAAACTTTAACGCTCCGACGATCAAATACGATTCACAGATTCAATGTAATCAGTGCGACCGCGACCTATAAGGTACCTACAATATTTTGCCCTGTTCCAACTGCTAAGATCATAACGTGTAGTTCCGTTTGGTTAAATTGGGCGATCATTCAAGATATCAACATGCTTATTTCTCGACCTATTTCACATTCCCCGCCCCGACAGTTAATCCCTCAGTCTATCACCGTCACACAAATGGAATTAATGCACACGCGAATATTTCCCTAACCTCGAATGTTTCCCTCAGTATCTCTATTTAGTCCCGTGATTCTCTTCGAATCCACCCCGAATAAGGAGAATTAAATTATATAATTCAAATATCAAGCGTATTTATCGCCCTTTTCTCATAATCGGAAGGAGGCTTTAATTTTTGATAAAATCACTTTGAAATTAATATTGCGAATACTATGAAATTAATTCTTGTCTGGATCTGAGAAGGGAATCCGCTGTTGCCATCTCCACGATTTCGTCCCCAATTTGAGATTTATCTCAAGTATTCCCGAAAAATCCAACGCTTATTTGTTGAAGACCCTTTGTAAAAATGTCTAAAAAACGGTTGAATTATAAGCAGTAAATAGGGAATTGTTAAAAAAATTTGAATTCACCGTTCATGAACAGTTGACTTTTCTGTCAAAAACGACTGTTTCTTTCTACAGTTAAAAGCTGTTGAATTTACTATCAAAGGCCAGGAGTAAACCTCCGGATTACAACAATTACTCTTAAAATCCAACATAAGTTTTCACAAAGAGACTTATCTTAATTTACCATACAAAGAGAACACTTGATGCCGTTTATTCCAATTTATAGGCGTCTTAAACATGAGGGTGACAACTTATTCTGTATATTACAATATAACTACTTACGGAGAAAGTCAGAAAAAATTATTTCTATTCATGTCAACCATAATTAATATTTTGAAGGGTGATTCAGCTGATAGAAAATTATTTTCATTGCAGAAAAGACAATATTACGATTAAATATCAGTGAGAGAATGTGAGCGTTGCATGGAATCCCTCAAGCAAGGTCTCCATGCCGTCTCCATACAAGTTTTTTGTCATGAGTCTAAGGACGCCATGCATTGTGGCGTCTAACCCACGCACTTACGTTCACGGATTAGCAACCATAAACCCCACCCCAAATCCTGGTCCTACTCTGCACATTACTGTTCGATGTAAACAATCCTGTCGTAAGTTCAATATTGGAGCTTGTTTGGAATTAATACTGACTCTTCAGACAAAGCCAATCGGCTGGACATCTGCGAAGCCATCTGATTCTGTTTGCAAACGCTGGGGATAAATGGCGGGTTTCACACGCAGCTGCACAGAAAGGTATCGCTGTATGCAGTCAGTGTAAATAGCTTCTCGCAATGGTGGTGACCGCAAGAAGTAACGTTACTCGCGATATCAGGAAATGAAATGTGAGCTTCACGAGGAGACTGCTGCAATGCCAACATTTTAGAAGCTCCGAATGTTGGGCCCACCAACAGGCGCATGCAAAAAGGAAATGAATCCCTTCTCCAAGTCTCCTACAAACACCTGATATTGCATTGTATGTATTTTGTATTCTCCCCCATTCCATTATACGCACCGTGACGTCCCAGGGACGGGTAATTTGTATAGGCTACCGCCTCGCTATTCAGGTACACCTAGTATTTGCCAAAAGTAAACAAAATAATCGTTGCGTGCAGAGAATCTCGTCGTAGAATGACGGAGGATAAGAAAATACTGGGAAAAACTCAAATACCGAATATTTCATCACAGACACTGGGAAGCTGCTGGTTAAATGAGCTATC
This sequence comes from Calopteryx splendens, assembly GCA_002093875.1. Lineage (NCBI taxonomy): Eukaryota > Metazoa > Arthropoda > Insecta > Odonata > Calopterygidae > Calopteryx > Calopteryx splendens. The sequence goes on from LYUA01000411.1 coordinate 610,710, forward strand.
ATGAACAACGATTACAACTTAAAAATGAAAAAAATAAATGAAAGAAGATTCAAGCGAAGGAAATCTACAAAATCGTTTTTTATGCGAGATTCAGTAATTTGTACAGTTTGCAATTTCTGAGCATATAAGATTTTTTTTAAACGTTCGAGAGAGTCATGGATGCAAATCCAGGGAAGGGGAAGAAAATGGAGAGGGTTCAAGAACGAAAAAGGGGAAGAGATTCAAATTAATGTTGGAAAACAAGAAAAATAATGGAGAGGTAAAGAAGACCAGAAGAAGAGTTCTTACAGAATAGAAATAATCGCCTACGAGCGGAAGGAGAAAATAGATAAAATTATGATCACCTATTTCTACATCAAGACCTTAATATGATCATGAGAGTATCTTTAAGTCTTGATGTCTTTGAAGAGATTATCTTTAAACCTTTAAAAACAGAGTGGAAGAGATTTTTAATCGACGCGTCGGCTCACTTCATTAAAAATAATACTTCCGAAATCTTTCCAGTATTTTTTTCAGAAAACTCACAGAATTGAAAAAAAAACGTTAAGTTTCAGTACATTATCTCCAACCATATTGGTACATTCACCCTCTACCGTTCACTTTCATCCTATTAAAATTGTTCTATAAACATTTTTTTAATGTGGATAGAGCGCTGAACTACTAACCGGAGCACCCGGGTTCGATTCCGATCCGGGGACACCTATGAGCACCCCCAGTTTCACCCAAGCTGTTTACTATTTTTCAGGTACCAGGTCATCCTGGAAAATCACAAGCGCTACAGGGCTACCCTGATGTATGAATTTCACACGCCGTTGGGCTTAGTACAGGGTGAGCTCTACCCTCACCTACCAAGCCGACCTTCGGGTTGATTACTGT
>LYUA01000411.1:634086-644471 GCA_002093875.1 Calopteryx splendens
TAGTACTGGGTGAGCTATACCCTCACCTACCAAACCGACCTTCGGGTTGATTTATGTGATTATGATACTGAGCAGTTTTATGCCGGATCGGGGATGTGCGGATCATGTTTGCCCTTCAGTGAGTACTTGAGAAGTAAATGTATGCGCTAAAGAGAGTTTATCACGCATTTGTAAATTCGGAGAAGGCACACGACAAGGTAAATAGAGGAAAGTTAGGGAGATATTTTATTACATGGAGTATTGAGAGGATGAGTGAATTAAAAGAAAGTTAGCGACAACACGAGCGATGCGTGAAAATAGTTCGGCAAGTGTATGGGACCCTAAAGGGTTTTAATGCGCATGAAAAAGCATGGCGAGATAAAAGGATAAGTAATGTCGCCATAGTAGTTTAATTAATTTATGGATAAATTCGCGAGAGATTGAATAAGGCAGGTTAAATGATTGCAGATGTAAATGTACCCGTCCTATTTGCAGACAATGAATCCAGACTGAGGGAGCAATAGATTTACATGAAACCCTGGATAGCTTACTATAGGTAACGTAGAGAATAAAATAGAGGGTATGTAAGTCCAAAATGAAAGTAGCTGTGTTTGATAGGAGTATGGAAAGCATGACTTCATAGTGAGTATAAAAGGCCAAATCATTGGACAAGAGGACGATAGTTTACATTTGTTAAAACTTTTTTGAGAAATGGCAGGACAGATAAAGAAATTAAAAAGTGTGCAAATTACGGCAGACATATTTTTGGTCATATTTGGAGCATATCAAAAAAATGAAATGTTGTTAAAAGCAGGCAAAAATAACACTGTTTAAAAGGCGTACTCCTCCCCAAATTATTAGATGGAAACGAACCTTGGGCATGCTAGCAAAAGCATAAATGTCAACTAAATGCAGGGAGCATGAGGTATATCAGGAGTATTTATGGCAAAAAAAGCAGACTAGAGTAAGGAATGAATTGGTCATCAAAGAATAAATTTTCGATTCGCAGGTCTTGGGAATGCATGAAAGAAATTTACTTCGTTGTTTTGATGAAGTTGAGAGAAAACACGAGAGTTGAATCACGACGCGGGTAAATAATGAAATACTGAATGGTATAAGAGGAAGGAGTAGACTTAGAAATTCATGAATGAACGTGATTGAAGAGACTAGATACAAGAAATATTAAAAGTCTCAGGAACATAAGAGCATGTATGAATGTGTCAAAAAAGAAAATGCGAGAAAAAGAATTATGCGAGGAGAGAACAGTTTGAAAGAAACTGTTGAAGAGAGTAAGTTTCCGGACATAACTTAAAATAAGGCTTTTTTTAACTTCACCCCCCTGAGAGGGAAATATACGATGAAACGTATGTATTCATGTATGCTCTAATACGTAAACTGCACTGCATTAACTGTTGGATTAATCCACCTGTGTTGTAATCTCCTCATTAATTCTGAAGTCGCGATTACTTCTGCACAACTAAATAAAATTGTCTTAAAGTTCAATCACATCTAATCATCTTGCTCGCATAATTTTCTCGCTCAATATGCAGCTCGTACTTTTTTATCGGTGTTTTCAGCATTGAGGAGGATATCTTCACCGAGAAACATCCCAATCTTCGTCACCTTTAATAACACGGAGCCCAAGAGAAGAAAAAAGGTTTCAATCCGGCATTTAGCTTGTTAGAGAATTTCCTCGCATCCGTGCGCTCAAATAGGTCTCTCCATAGGTCTCCCCTTCGGGGTTTTCGCGAACATAAATGATAAAGGAGATGAAAAACATCTCATAGCTAACGAAAAAAAATTTTTTGGCGAAAATATGGCCTACTTTAACCCGAACTCTTGGAATGAACTTCATCATGCAGGGACTTGACTGCTTAAAAATGAACGGTATTCCCATATAAAAGCGGGCCAAGCGGTGAGTGGGTTATCGTACGCGCACTTGGACAGCGCCTCCAGCTAGCGGGTTATTTTGTAATACCCTCTTCCCCTCTCCGCCGCCGTTCGCTCTTCTCCCGAATCTCTCGGGATCGACGGTCGCCGGTATAACCGCCGGGAGGTGGACGACGCGAAAAAGAGTAAGGTGTCATGAAGTCGTTCCGCCGAAAGTAGAAAAGACGGAAAGTTGGCTCGGCGGCACTCATATCGATCGCGGCAGTATCGTGGTATGTCCCCGAAGTACGACAAGAGTTTAGGTTTTAAAGAGGAACTGCAGATTAGCCGACCTTGGTTGTCTATTCGCGACTACTCGGGATCTCACTTCGTCGACTGCAAAAAAACACCGAAAACTCGCCCCACTAAGTAGATAACGAAGGAAAATCAATACCAAATTTTTAATTCGGTTTGCTTAGAGGAATTTTTTTTAACTCAATTTTTTTTCAAACGACATTTTTTCGGTGTAGAACTTCAAATGTTTCCATAAGGCATAATAACACTTTCAAGGATCATTCAGGAATTTTGGATTTACCCCACTTCAACTTGGACACTGCTCACAAAAGTTTACCCACACTGAAGAAAATGAAGCAAGTGGCGACAGAGTAACTAAATCCCAGTTAAATAAAAAAAGTCGCTGATAGCACCCCAGTTGACACCACCAAAAATGATACAACTTTTTGATTTATTTCATTAGCCCTTTTCAAATTTCAATTTCTTCCTAACCTGATGAACACCAGGTTCAACTCACCAAATTGTTTTATCCCTGAATCCACGTAATGTCCCCCAGAGAACAGAAAACCTCTTTGCATGATATAAAAAGTAAAATGAAATTCTTTAATTTATACTGCTGAACCTATTACTCCTAAATCAACAGCCCTAAAATGGGAGATGCATGTTGCATACCCACAAAATCCCTGAAAGTTTCATAAATTTTAAACCTACGGCAGCTTATTTTACAGAATATTTTGGTGAATACGGCAAAAATGGAACATGAATTTTTAGCATCATACACCTAGAAGTTGTCTGTTTTTTTGTGCTCAGTATGCCCTACAGTCACACAATAACCACCATTAGTATGCAATTGGAAGCACCATTCGCCTCAGGACAAGTTCAGACAACACTGGATGTAATACAGGTTGGCTCACAGCCGTGATCATCCCTGTGATAAATCATCCATCGCTCATTTGTAATTTAATGGCACCACATTAGTTCCACAAGGCAATGGGTTTATCCACCACTTTCCTTCCATAGACAAACCGATTGTTTGAAGCAATTGAAAAGTTCTCTATTTCCTCACTCAACAAATTTCACTTTGAAAAAAATCACCAAGGAAGGTTTCATTGGCATATTCGGGTGATGCATTCAGATTCCGATCTATAACTTTAACACATGACATAAGTATGATGACAGTGGTGCCTATCAATAACTCCATTTTTTGTTGTGAAAACCCAAGGTGCAAATGGTGCCTGGTTAAGCAGAAGATCAAACTGAAGGGTGCAACTATCTTTTTTATTTCATTGGACTCCAAATATTTTTCAATCATTAAATTAAATTAAATTTCTCAGGATTCCTTTCTCTAAGATAAAAATACAGGTCAGTAAATTCATACCAAAAACATATATGCATAACTAAAGGTTAACGTCCTAAAGTAACCAGTCTCATTCACTTGTCATAGCTCACAGGTTCGACATGGATACAGAGGTGGAGTAAGTAAAAAACCTCAAAGACTAAAAAATAACTAAGCATTAAAAATGTATGACTTTTTAAAAAAATTATACAGTGATTGGGGTTTGGAAATAACATTAACTCACATTTTTAAGGGACGATGACAAGAAGATGGGAAGGCCCTGCAGGGATGCGACCATAATTGCTGTTGTGGCAAGGCCGAATCCAGAGGATGGGAAAGGAATCCATATATTCTGTCTGTGGAAGGTCAATACTATTTTTAGTTAACTTGAATTCAAGAGAAAATATAAGAAGCTATCCATGAATTAAGTTTAACCCAAAGGTAGGAAGATTCTGGTACCTCGAGAAAGTGAAGGACAGATATCCAACTATATATCCAGTCCACAAATTTGAGAAAGATTAAGGGGGAAGTGTGACTCATAATTGGCTGTTAGAAAATCTGTAACTAAGCATGGCCTTGAAGGATTGGAGGGTTCCAAAAGGGCAGTATAATTCATGGACAGTCTCAAATGTATATTACAGAATGTAAATAAGAAATAAACTAAAGTACAGTATCACTTATGAAGTAACTTTAACTAACCAACAAGAGGTACAGAGGTTTTATCAGGATAAGGATAAGATGAAACATTATGCAATAAACTAAATTACATTAACTTTTATTTCTAGTAATCTCTCTCTATACATTTTGAAGTTGAGAATGCTAAATTTTGATGAAATCCCAGCTACAAATTTATTTTTATTTTCACCTTCATAAACTAAATGATGGACACATGTATATCAAGTTTGATTCTGCTGCAGTAGTTAAATTGTTAAGAAGAATTCTAAAATCACCAACAATTATTACTCCAAGTCACAACTGATTGACATAGCTAACCTAGAAAATACAATGCAACAAAACTAGCAATGCTCCCATTCCCTACTCCAGAATAGTACAGAACTTTGGTATAATAACAAATAATTGAATCGCCTGAAATGAGCAGGCATTCCAGATTCAGAAAAAATATTGAAGCCATAGTGCACCGGATTAAAACATATGCTCTTCCCTTAATCACAAAGGTTTCGATAGTTTTCATGTTATATTTATTTCAGAGGCTTCAAAACTCCTTTATAAATCATAAAATTAATCTAAATTGTGATGATCATATAGGGTCAAACTTCAATGGTTAAATGTAAAAACCAAATGCAAAAACCAATCTGTTATGTATTCCTCCTTATCACCTTATCCCTAAAAAAGTCAACTTATTCCCACGATGTCTTCAAATCTAAGTTCCACATATAAAAGCTTAAAAAGGAATAGGATGCAGCTTAAGATAACCTTGACAAAAATTCAAGGAACACAGATAAGCACAATGTCATTTAGGATAAGAATGGTGGCATTCTTGTTGAAGATCAAAATAAAGTGAATACAAATATAAAAGAATTACCTACTTCGAGGATCTTTAAGATTGCAATTAAATTCCCCTCAGATTACTGGCAAAAAGAGGATACTGTTTATCATGATGAAAGAGAAGACTATACTCTAAGGATGAAATTATAGCTGCAGTGAATAATTCCTTTTGGACCTTCTTTAGACTGCTTGTACAATTTTGTATAAGTTGAAGCCGTAAGTTTACACTAACTTAAGGCATTCAAATTTCAGTCACTTTACTACACATTGTGCCTAAATATTCCTTAAAATATATGATAGTACCCATCAGATTATACTTGAAACTCAATATATCAGGAAAATGTGGCATTGAATTAGGGTGTTGGAAAATATGGCCATATTTCTTGAAGCAGGATGAGTTTATGCCTGATATTTAATAACTATTTTTAAGGCTAATATTTTTTAAATTACAATTAGGTACTGGCTGTTGATATATGTATACATTTGTAACCATTTTAATTGAAATTATTTCACTCGTATTATAATATTTGTACAAAATTCAAATGTTGGGACAATTATCTACCAGCAGTACAGATTAGGCTCTTACAATTTTCTACAGAATTTTCACTTTTTTGAGTCTTTTTTAATCTTTATAATTAATAATAGATTTCTAAAGAAGTCTAACATTTCTCAAGATTCTTCTGTATTCAGGGGCCATTGAAGGTAAAATTGAAGATATTTTTATCAAACCACTTGATGCTACTATGCAAATAGGTGCAGACCAAGGATGAATAGGCCAAAAGTTATAATAATCTAAATGTATGTCAACTGGCAGTACCAGATGAAAGCAAATTTGAGGGTGGTCGTAGTATTGGAAATATCGACAGTAGCTTGAGAGTGGAGATGATGATGCTCCTCTATAACAAGTAGTCCATCAAAGAGAAAGAAGGATGATTAAAATCAAAAGGCACCATTGATTAGTGCAGAGAGGTGAGACAAAAAATGATGATCTAAAAGGTATTAATTGCTCCCCACAGAGTTATTTGAACTTTTCATCTGTAGTGACATAATTGACCTTTATGTTGATCTTAGTACAATGAAAGTGTTCTTCAAAATCAGGCATAATTTTCAAATTACATCTGAGGAAGTGAAAGTGCTTATTGCCATCTTATAACCAAATGGATACAATCACAGAGCAATAAAATCTAATGCCAAGCAGAAAAGGATGAGTTCAAGAAGACCTTGGAAATTACCTTGTCATGAGATCTATGAGATGAAATTTCTTTCTTAAAATGTTTCAATTGCTACATTTTTCTGATATCAATTTCACTACTTTTAACTTGTTTGACAAAATTTGGAGGTTGAGGCCTCTCACAATCAGTCAAAATGAACTAAAACTTTATGCTCCATTTCCATGCACAAAAGAAACTTTCATATGATGAGTCTATGGCCTCCTACTTCTGTTGACATGGCTGCAAGCAAAAGATAGAAGGCAAGCCAATTACATTTGGATATAAAATGTGGTATGTGATCAAGTGAAAGTTATTGCCTCCAGTTAGATGTGTACCAGGGAAAAGTGTATAATTTGATCAATGATATGGATAAGCTTGCTGGAAAATGTGAATTGCCACAATTCAATTTCACTCAGTAAATCCCACCAAAATTTGCAAATCATCCTCTCTCCTACTCATTGTCCCTATGATCAATGAACTTCACAAGCTTGAATCAATGCTAATAAGCATAACTTGGTGGACATTTTTAATAATAAAAGAAGTAATTTCATTTTCCCCATAGAATGCATTTGTCACTACACAGGTTTCATCATGTGGCAATATTATCAAGTGCCTGATGCATCATCAACCTGATGATCTCATGATGAATCCTGGGTCATGATGACTAAATTCTATGGTGAAAACACAGTTACTTATTTTATTATTCACAAACTTGGCTTTCCGAGAACGGGAACCATTTGTTCAAACTGCCTTCCAAATCAGGCTCCCTTGACAGATATGTGTAAAATGAAGAAAATGCTCTGATGAAGACTTCTATTGTGCTGTGTATGGAGATGTGTTGACAACATTACTCAGTGGAGGCACATCTCTCTTGTTACTATTAGGTATCTCAACCTAGGCAAGGGCAAGTGAAAATAAATGCTGAACAGTTCTCACAGTCAGAAGAGAAGAAGTAAGAATATACATTCAGTTTCCAATGGCTGAAATGCTTACAGATTACAATATAGATGTAGAAATCATTTTATTATGTAATCATTAGCCATGCTTATTAACATTGTAAATTATAGTTTACCACATCTCAGAAAAACAATTTATAGAAAAATATTATTAGGCACCTTAATTAACACACTGATACATTTTTCATGCATTTTTCAAGGTTGTATCTCTTAAACCAATTGAATCTCAAACACAAAATTTTCTGAGTTTGAGATTCTGTGTTTAAGATACTGAAGTTACCTACCATTAATTGACTATACATAATTTCAGAATTGAAAAAAAACTACCCATCAAATATATTCAAACCTGAATTTGGCAATTTTTTTTTTAATTATGTACATGTTTATGGCCCATGTTTATGTCTAAAAAAGTGCACAAGCCTCGAGCATGAAATGATTTTGACAAACACTATTGGTGCAAAGGTTCTTCCAAAAAAAAACATATAAGTTTTAATCATGCTACCTACCCTGAAAAAAAAAGAAAATCTGAAAATGACAATTTCAGCAATTGCGATACAAAACTTTGGTATCAACATTCATTATGAAGGAACGATTAATATTAGGATAATTATTAAACAAAACCAGAGCTTATTATGCACACAACAGTTTTTGCACCATTAACCAGAGTTGAGCTGTTGTGGTTGTCTACAATGCTTACAAAAAGAGAAAATTCTGTGAGCCAAGATAGAAAATGTACCTCATGTTGAAACCAGGGTTAATAAAAATAAAATAACAGTGGTTCTGAGCTCTCAACATATAAGATTGACTACACACAAATTTTAAAGTTTTTCCGAAGTGGTGACGCCATCAGTGTTGTGGCACTTGATATGGATTAACCCATTTGTGATATTTATGTGTGGATGAATACTGAGAACTATTTAGAAGAATGTAATAGTAATAATATATTTGTCGATGAATGGTACCACCACAATGGACATCGTCAGAAGTATACAGTATTTCCCAATGATCAGTGTAAGTCTGGAGCATTTCACTCAAGTTACATGTTAATTGTTACCATTGTTACAATGCCAAAAAAGAAATCAATTTTCAAGAGAAAACTTCCAATTAGTCTAACGACCCATGCCAAACAAGGGGGGTGGGAGGCAATCCCCTTTTGAGAAAAGCACTATAGCAGCAGTCAGACAACTGGGGTCAAAATTACCCCAAAAGGGTAAAATTTCTTATCCCAGGCTAACTTGGGGAGGAGGAGGGGGGCAAAATTATTGACCACCTAGGCAGCACTAACTCTAGATAAGCCACTGCATATATAATAATGATAAATTTTACTTCACCAATAGCAAAGACATTGCATGGCTAACAGATTTTGACAAGGATTATCTATTGAAGAAAGTGGAGAAAAGTGAAAGAGGTTAAGATTTGACAGGACCAATTAAAATCCAAAAGAAGAGAAACAAGATCTGAGTTCCTGATCTCTGAATTTTCATGGAAACATTAGTATAAAAAATACCTCAATTGCATTTGTGGATATGTATCACCCTTTATTTTTAATTGAGGAAGCAATAAACAGGATGAGTTAAAAGGTGGTTTATGAATGCAATGAGAAAGGATAAACATGTTTCAGTTATAAATGGTGATTTGTGATATTTATGTGTGGATGAATACAGAGAACTATTTAGAAGATTGTAATATATTATATATATAATATTAGCTTATATGAAGGAGGTGATGAAAAATACAACCTAAGTATAAACAAGAATCAAACTAAGGTAATGATCTACAGTCAAATGGCTGTATTAATTTTAAAATAAAACCACAAATATTGGCACATGTGAATAAATAGTATCACAATTATCTGAACCTGAATCCAATTGCTACTTTAAGGCATTGGTTGACAACCATTTCTACTTCTTAGTATAGATACCTTTTTTCAGCAGGGTCCTCACTTCTTTCTTTCACCTTCCAATGGAAGACTTGGTTTTTAACAAGGAATTTCCTTTTCTTGATGTTAAAACCACTTTGACATGTCCATTCATTATTTTCCTCTCCAATTGTGACTCGTATAATCCTGAAAGAACTTCTCAAAGCCCCCAAAAGCTCACAACTGTGGCTGTCACATTTCTACCAATTGGCATATTAATCTCACAAAATCATATAATCACAATTCTACAAAATAAATATACAGAATATTTCAGGTATAAAATATGTTTTTTCAACCAAATAGTTTTAATAAATAGAAGAAGATATGCATTATGTAAACTAGTTTGTGTATTTGAAGGTGTCTCTTCATTTCCTACTCTCTAGTATGTAGCTACCTACATTCGAATTTATCGCAATACTTTCGTGTTTCGTTATCATAACTCTCAGACTCATAAACGAAGAACTCTTTTTTCCTACCACCTTGCAACATGATATATAGGTACCTGAAAGAGAATAACAAGCATTGCTGGAAGAGAACGAGGAGGGGGATAGTGTATCCAATGGCATACCCAAACATTTATGATATTGGCTTAAGATTGAAAATACAAAACTGCAATTATTATAAGCAACTGTGATTTGTTACCAAGGATTATAAAACATTCAAAAGAAGAATGGAGAAAAAAGCTGATGGTTGGCAGTACATTAATGTTGCACAGACAGATTTCACAGCTGATATTATTAAGGCAAATTAATTGGAAAAATTAATGGCTCTGGTCATGACAAATGAGATATGATTTTTAATAAGAAATTTCTAAGAGCTTATGGATGAACTAGAATTTTAAAAGCTTTTGGGTACACCCTTGGGACGAACCCTACCTTTGCTGTGGCAATCCGCCTAATTTGGACTTTGGTTCTTCTACGTTGAATATCTTCTACATGGGCAGTGGGCCTTTGAAATCCATTTCGTAAAGGTTCTTGAAGCACTCCCACGCTGTCCATGAAGGCACTATTCTACAACTATATGTCCATGATCTTACACCAGAAGTTCCCATATATTGTTCAGCCAAATCATAAGTGTGTCAGAGGAGCACTTTCACTGGCAATGTTTTCTGTAGGATTAAAAGAGATTTGGTAGTGATTTTAGTTATGAAGCCAATACGGATAATGTAAATAAGAGTAACCAAACTGTTGAATATATTTCATTTAATCCTGCATATTTTGTTTTTCATGTGTTTTTGTATGAAAACAAGAGAATGTCTTAAATATAGATTCACCACTTCCGGTATGTTTCTACACTCGCCATGTGTTCTTTCTATA
>LYUA01000411.1:778073-788090 GCA_002093875.1 Calopteryx splendens
GACCCAGTGTGAAACCCGAGAGAACTTCACCCAGATCATATAGTCATGTTATGCTCCAAATTTGCTGACATCCAAGCCAATTCTGACGTGAATTTTACTATCTTTGATGATAATTTACTTTGGATACACTCTATATTGGGAGAGTTTTACAAGAGCTGAAATGATAATAATATCACCATTCAAAATATTACATTTTGTTTTAGCATGGAGAGGGCGGCATAATACAAAAATTTAATTTTTTAAATATGCCAACTTAACATGTTCCCTGACAACCCCATCCCTAAAATTATAATCCCTGAGCCAGGCTTAAAAAACAGATGCAAGTACACAGCAACCATTGTTTGTAAGATAACCGGTGGTTTTTTTTGTTTCCTGAGGGTACAAAGGAAGAACTACCTATATATTCAATCTATATTGCTTTGTCAAACGTGTCATGTGTTACTCATGACATCATATGCCATCTCGTAACTTTCCTTCGTGTCTTACAATCAGCATTAAGTCATTTGGCCGATCAAAAAAAATTAGAGATATTTACAGTGCATGCAAGAATTCAAGCAGACCCTGAATTTATGCCAACCCCCAAAATATTTCCACCATTTTTGTAAAAAAGTAATTCTTGAAGGTTTTAGTCTGAAACATTCTGGGCATGCATGGGCAACCAAGAGTACATTTTACATTGCATTTGCGTGATGGTTCAGTCAGAAATAACTGGAATAATATGCAGTTAGGCATAGATGTACCTTCTCACATGGATTTAACTACCCACACTAATTTTTATCAGCATAATCTGTGGGAGTCTATGCAGTTGCAGTCAGCTGATCCATTATTTTATTTTTAGATTATTTTTTTTAGGACCACCCTATGGTGCACAATATTTCAACCAGTCTACGAAACCACTGCTCTCGTAGAGATCCATTCTTTTTCAGGACCAAGTCAAAGGCAGAAGGGCTCATGTCTGTGGAGCACAGTGAATTTTCCAGTTTTCCCACAAGATTTGCTACGATAAGCATTATTTTATTATGAAGGCATATATTTTGTGTAAAGTTATAGCTACCATAGACATGGATTTCGATTGAGAGTTTAGGTAGTTCTGATGTGGAGAAAATAGATACGTTATGTCTTCTGGCAATAATAATGGCATTGGAGGAAGCCATCACTAGCTGGGATAAAGACTAGACAATCTGCAAAAGTGGCTGTAAATAGAATTTCATGAGAATGCATTTTTTTCATAAGAACCAAGCCAAAGATCTTAGAGAAATGCCAACTCATGGAGAAAATTCATTTCAATTCTAGTTAATTTATGTTTTTGGGGATAATTCTCCATTATCTTTATTAAGCCTAAATTATAATTTTATTAAATTCCAAGAAGCCATATTCCAATTTGTAGAAACTGTGTTATCCAGTTTTTTTTCTTTGCTTTGAAAAGCATCTATATCAAAATGGAGTGGAATTTCTTATGTACATTTAATTACCATAGCTTCATGAGGGTGAATTGATTTCTGAGAGTTCTTTTTAATGATTTGACTGAGAAAAATAATTTGATGGGAACATTAATACAAATTCCATTCAAAATATGCAGCCTTGTAGATAACTTACATTCTGTTTTGTGTGATATTATTATTAATGGTCTACTGGTTAGGGTAGGTTTCTGATGGTCACATAACCTCAACCCTACAATAACTCTTTCTTCATTTCTGCGCATTTTTTACCACCTTCTTTCCATCCAATGTGCCTAATCTTTTTCTCCCTCTACCTTGCTTACCCAACATTTTCCCTTCTATGACATTCTTCAACAGTCCATTGCCACTCAGTACACCCCGCATCCACTTTTCCTATTTTCTTTGGAATTCTCCCAAAAGCCTTCTTTCTCCTCGCCCACCATGTCCAAAACCTCTTCATTCATTTTCCTTTCTGCCCATTTCACTTTTTTCATCCTTCCCCACATCAATATCTCAAAAGCCTCAAACCTACGCTTTCCATCTTGCCTCATCAAAAAACTTTCCAAGCCATACAAAACCACAGTCAATATCAACATCTTCACCAGACTTTCCTTTACATCCTTACATCCAGCCTTGGTCCTCATCCTTATTCTTTCATCTTTGTAAAAGCTCCTTTATCTAATGTACTTCTTATTTTATCCTTACCGTATTACTCACCTTCATCTAAAATACTATATAAATAGCTAAAATGTTCTACCAGCTCAAGTTTATGCTCTCCCACTTTCGTTTTCAACTTAGGCATCCCATTCCTTAAGAACCTAATTACCTTAGTTTTTTCTCATTTATTTTCATTCAATGCCTATCACACTGGCTATGTAGTGAACTCAGCAATGACTGTAACTCCGTGGCTGATTGCCTAATCAAAGCTTTATTACCCGTAAATCTGATTAACCTGTTCAATTACCCACAACACAGGTGATAACAGAAACACTGTCTTACCCCCAAGCCTACTACTTCCCACCCTGTTTCTCCATCTGCTCCCATCAACTGTACATTCAGAATCATGTACAGGTTTTGATTAAGTCTTCTTTCCCTCCAGTCTACTCCTATCTTCTGCAATACATTCATAGATGTGCCCAATTTACTCTCTTCTAATGCCTTTAGAAATCTCCAAAGCTGACAAATACATCCTTATTATGCTCTATGGCATCACATGTTCTCCTAACATTCCTGAACACAAACTGATCCTATCCACCTTATCCTTTGCCTTCTTCTCAATGCTCTTATCAATGATCCTGAGTACTACCTTCGCTACATGTGAAAACAAAGCTTATTGTCCAATATCCCTCACATACTGCAGCTTTTCCTTTTTTTGGGATAGGAAATAATAATGATCTAACAAAGTTTCCTGGATACATTCCACCCTTATAAATGCTGCGAATGGCCCCATAAAAATTCTTCCATGTTTTCCTAAACTCTTAAGTAATTCTGCAGGGATATTATATACCTACACAGCATTTTAATTTCCGTTATTCCCTTTTCCATTTCACAATCTAGGATGCCTGGACCTAAGCCATCCCCTTTGACATCATATTCTCTTTTTATGTCCTAACTCACTGGCCTTATGTCTTTAACAAATAGTTCTTTTATGTATTCTTTCTTTCTTACCCGAATCTCTTCTGCATCTATTAATACTTTTCCTTCTGTATTTCTAATAGCATGCTTATGAAAACAAAAAATACTGTTATAGCATCAAAGCTGTGTTTTCGATGAGGTACATAAAACAAGCATTTAAGTTCATGATAAGGGATGAGAGAGAAGTAGTGCTGCTCTTGAAAGTTGGGATTAGTTTCTCAGGTAATAATGAATTCAAGCTGGACCAAAGGAAAGAAGAAGCATAAAGAGTAAACCTCAAAGATCGCCCCTTAAAATGTTTGATCTTCAGACTGAAATCTAAGTCCATCATTAACATCTCTAAAACAAAGTGACTTAGCGGTATTGAAAGGAGGATAAACTTTAAATACACCAAGTATGATCAACTTGAGGATATAATGAAGAATTGATTTTAATCAATCAGAGTTGCAAAAATAGTGCCCATTAGTTGAGTTATAATAAAGGTAATGGTACCACTACCTGCTGCATTAATGACTTCAAAACATTAAAAGGCTGCAAAGACCATTTTAAACTTCAATATAATATAGTTTATAAAGCCATCTGTGGTGAATCCAAAATTGAAGACACTGAAACAGTTGCTCATTGGTAGTGCACAGCTTTGTGTGATCATGTTGATTATATGTATAGAAATTTTTAATACAGACAAGATGTATTTTTTTCTCCCAATGTACTACCTCACAAAAACCTGGGCTTCAAAAGAGAAACACTGCCATGGAGGCAAACACCCCAATGGTCATCTTACATAAGATTCTTGTGAAGATTTCTATGAATATATTTTCTTTTTTTCTCAATAATTTCGGTCATACTTCAGTGCACCATCATTTGTTATACAAAATAAATAAACGTATAGGACAAATGCTATGATTTTGCTCCCATTTCTGGAAAATTATGCTTTTCCTTGAATTAGATTGGATTAATTAGATCCTTTTTTCCTTTGTCTGCCACGAAAGTGTAAAAGAGCGGGTTTCACTATAATTAAATTACTCACTTTGAAGGATTTTTCTTTGATGTCCCTTGCTTGAAACCTGGACCTTAGTGGTGGATCCAAGGGATTTCCAACATACTGAGGCACTGGAAGACCTAGGGCTATGACACGGAAGTCATCATCAACTCGAATAAGTTTCCAGCTGTCCAATTCTTCCTTGGAGTGCTCCTACAATAATAAAATAAAGAAGATATTGTTAAGAAACAGGTCTTCCCCATGGAGGGGGGGGGGGAAATAAATATCTTCCCTACATAATAATCCTGCTTAAATATTAGTTATTAGTTAACACCCATCTCAAGACTCAAAAATCATATAGTAAAAAACAAATTTGCTACTGATGTCTAATTTTTACTTTAACTATAGCTACGGCACAATATTTGATGTTTGACGAATATTTGCATTGTAGGATATAAGTATCACACTAACATATATGCAACCAATGAGAATGGTATAACTCAATCAGCTGTGATGCAAAGGGTAAATTATTCACGCACAGTAGGGTAGTTCCAGAAATTCCAAAAGTTCATAAGGTCATTACGCTGGTGACCATCCAGCTAAAAACAACCATGGATATTTGTTTTTAAAACAATTTTGAGATGACTACCTATGTCCACTCAAAGGTTTAAGCTAAGACTGGATATTTAAATCTGACAGCACTCTACTCATATTTCATCAGGGTGTGTTTAAAAATTGGCATAAAGTGACTAATTTAAGAAATAATAACCAGGTGTGACTGTAGTACCCAGTTATCTAAGCTGAAGCTTTGCAAGTAGCACGTAATTTATTAAAATATGCAATGATAATTTGATTCCCAATATACTCATAAGCTGCGACTTTTGATTCTCATCACAGTAGCAGAGTGGTAGTGCAGGAATAGAAGTCTGAAACTGTAGGCATTCACAAAAATCATTTCAAATTACAGAAAAAATGGAAAGAATTATTAATATGCAGAAACTACAAGCTTTACAAAAAAACTATTTACTTGTGGATTATTTCATTGAAACATAATCTTAAATATCATTCCTTGCATAAAGTTTTGCATCTTCCCTTTGGAAATGTACTTTTATAATTGTTGCATCATCCTCGTGTTCCTTCCTACATTGTTTTCACTGATCTAAGTGAAGATGCAAATGCATCTTCCTTTCATGGGTTTACCTAATTTAGCACATCATTTTCCACTGACAGTTAAATTATTTAAAAATTATAAGTTAAAAATGCAGGGAACTTTCGGATGATGGCGTATGCAAAGAGTTATCTCACATCCATCCACCCTTTCTTCTTTATGAGATCAATATAAAAACTTTAGTTGATTCTGCTCTTTCAATCCGCTCTGAAAGGCCATTAGTGTGCGTGATGCGGTCCATTTATAAGAAGGTTTTCGGGTTGACTCGGTGGAATTTCTTCATCGTGATGGAATGAAAAAACAGCACTGCATTTCCACATAAGACATTTATTCTATGATCATCATTTCACCATTGTGCGACATCATCAGGTGAAAATTAAAACTTTCCAAGGCCTTGAATACAAACTAGATTTTGTATTTAAGGCCTTAGAAAAGTTTTAATTTAATTTACAACAATGTCTTCTGTGGAATTGCAGTGTTGTTTTATTTTGTTCACATCACACGGCCCATTTACTTAATCTCCAATTGTTTGACAGTATAACCTCCCATCAGTTAAAAGTCAAACAACATTGCATCATAAAAATGTAAACAAGGAGCATTGAGTTAGTCACCCAATGACTAATCAAGGAACCTTCCACCACCTCCCTGGATTTTCGCTCATATGCCTATGTTTGTGATATGAATGCACTTCTGTCTGTGAGATCCTAAGTAACAGAGGCATAAGTGTGAACTACTTTATTGGAAGAACTCTTTACTCTCATATTTCAACAACTCCTGAGGTTTAACAAAATCATACACTTAGTGTGATAACTCCTTGTGCATACCAGAATCTGAAGGTTCCCTGGATTTTTGGCTTAAAAGTTACAAATAGACAATTGTATGAATTCTTATCATTCATGATTTTGTTTACAACCTCAATTTTCATAATAGAATGAATAAGGTAAGTTGTGCATGTCCACGAAAAACATTTCTGGAGCCAAGATTACAAAGTCACTTGGTAAAATAGTATTCCTATGAATGCTTTTATGCAAATTATACATATGTGGCATCCAATAACTAGAGTAATTATTTCAAAATAATACAAATAATTTTAGATAATTTAGTGGGGAAAATTTGCTACCCACAATTCCCACACATTTTTATTTTTATTACTCTAATACTTATTAGCTTGATCATTTAAGAATAAACAACAATGAAGTCAGTTAGTCTTTATTTTACAATAAAATAAGTAAAATAAGCAAACCTGGAGATTTATACTTATGCATCAATTTTGGTTTCTTGTACTAATACTTATCCAACAGGATTATGTTAATGCCAGTTAGTTCTTTACATGAACCTGTACAAAAACTGATGAATAACATTTATGAAAGAAATAAAATCCCTTTAAAATTACTAACAGGTTTAGAGAAAAGTAAAAGGAATGTATTTTTGGGATAATTTATAGCAGTTTTTGAAAAGGAATTCAGCAGGAATGTTAGCATCAGATGAACTGTGATGTGGCAGTTGTTGCTGAAAAGCTGCAGAAACTGTGCAGGTATCAAAGAAAGTGATGCTGGAATTAATGGTAGCTTTGGCAAATGAGACTGAGAAAGCAGAAGTGCAGAGGGTGTGTCATGTGTTCATCTTAAAAATACATTTTTCACCTATGAAGCAACCCAAAAAGTCAAATTCAAGTGGGCATCAAGATAACATCAAGTGGAACAAGATGCTCAAATTCCTGGAAAAACTTGAGAGTGGATTACAATGACAGAAGAATAAACAACCAACTCTACAAGGATCAAGTCACTAAAATGAGAATGAAGGATGGAAGAAAAATAGAAGGCAAAATAAATAAATTTTCACAAGGATGCAACCTGTCACCAACACTATTCAATATACACTTGGAAGAGGCAAAAAGTAGAAGAAGCAGGCTATATGGTGAATGTTGATGAAGTTAACATGCTCCACTTCGCAGGTGACATCACTGTAATAGCAAAGAATCCAGAAGACCTACAGGCACCATTAAATACAACAGATGACATGCTTCAATAATATAATGTGAAAATCAACAATAAAGAAACTAAAATACTAATGTGAGGAAGTAGTAGCTGACAGCAGACGTCCTACCACAAGGGATCATTCACCTACCTCGGAAGCACCATTATATGAGATGGAAGAAGCTCAACGTACATCAAGTACAGAATAGCCCAAGCCAGGAAAGGGTTTATGATGAACAGACAACTAGTATGCTCAAAGAAGATAAACTTACAAACAAGGATTTCTCTCTTGAAGTACATCAAGGCATTTGTATGGAGTGTGGACCTCTATGGATCAGATACATGGACCATAAGAAAAACAGAGCAGAAAAGAATAGATGCCTTTGAAACCTGGTTTTGGAGATGATAGCTGAAGATAAAATAGATGGATAAAGATGGAAATGAAGAAGGATACAGAAGAGGAAAAGGCCATACAGAGCACCAATCGGAGAGGAACAAGAACGTTTGGTCACACCAGGAGATCCAAAAAAAATTTCAGGAACATAATCGAAGGGAAAATAGAATGGATAGTCCCACAGAGAAGACCTACTGTGGATTGAGGGAATAGCCATGGGATAGAGAAGAATGGATGGATGCAGTCAAACAGTCTCAGGATTGAAAGGTCATGATGATGATGAGGTAAACTGACTCACCTGAAGTAATTTATCATATCGAGTGGCTGGAACAAGAAATCTACCATCCTCAAGATGCATTTCCCTGTTTTCTAAGAGATTATTCAGCAAGGGTAACACATTTCTCTCGACCTTTTCAATTCCTTCCAGAACTAAAACTCTTCCCTGTACGGCAGCTCTCACAGCACACTATAACGGAAATATTTACATGGATTATGAAACTTAAGTTGCAATGACATTCTCATCAAATTGGGTTAAAGCGGAAGTGCCCAGTTTTCTTATATCAATACCAATAAGTTTAGACACCTCATGTTCCTCACCTGATCAAAATAATTTGAAGAGCCATTTGTTATTTCACGACGCTGCTTTAAATCCGATTCTGTGGTGTCCCTCGATAAAGACACATATTCTACTTCACGCTTAGTCATTTGCAGATATTGCATCGTAATTTTCCTTCTCAATGGTCCTGGTCGGCCGATCAAGAATATATCTTGACCAAGAACATCTTTTTGAAGCATCCAATGCAGGTGCTGCAGAAGTTCTTGCGATAAGTCTTCCGGTACTAAAATGGAAAATTATGTTAATTTTCTGTGGCCAGTACACCACATTGACTAGATCCATTAATACTCACAATATTTGGTGGGCACATATTGTGGATGAGATGGTTTTTTTACTGTCTTTGAAACATCACCAATTGATATCTTAACTTCATCTGAAAAGATACATTAGGAAAGTGAGAACATTGAGTATTAAATATGTTTAAAATATTATACCTATTGAGTACACTTACTGGATTCGTATCTTTGGGTTGATACGAAGTTTAAACGTAATGATTTTGAGCGTGATGAGCTCAAAACACGTAAAAGAACTCCAACCCTACGCTGGACAAGGTTGAATCCCATTTCTGTGAAACCCTGGGACGTAATTAGTGCCTCAAAATATGAAAATTTGATTTGATATTGGTCCCAAAATTAACGGTGATCAACATCCTTAAAACCTAAGCCCTACTAATAACCTCCTATCAAGCGCCAAATTGTATTGCATCAGAACTAAAGGTGAATAATTGCAAATAAAGGAAGACCTTTCGTATAATATGAGGCAAATTATCAAAATATCTCCAGCATAAAAGCATAGTACACTAAATCTTAAAGTAAAGGGATCTTTCCTGATGTAAATTCAGTAAATAACAAAAAATCCTAGAAGTTACGACACATGCCCATTTCAAACTCCCGCATTTCGGTACGTCTTTGTTTTAATCAAGTGTTTCGAACTTTTCACAATTGTTTGTTTTTTACTCGATGTATCTAAAATGGCGTACCGCGGAGTGAAAGGCGCCGACCCCTTTTCAACTAAAACATCTCGAAATGAAAGGTTTGCTCAAATGTCGAAACAAGAACAGCTCATTGAGCAAAAGAAAAGAGAAATTCAAGCAAAACTACAGGAACAGAAGCAAAAGGAAGCGGAAGAAGCTCTTAAAAAGCTACAAAGTTCTCCGTGCAACACAAAAGGTAGCCTAGGAAATTCAGCGAGTTTACAAAGTAGTGGTGGATTAAAAGATAAATCAGGCAGGAAGACATTCTGGAAAAGGTAATCCGCTAATTATTGATCATTTATTTCATAAATTTGATGTTAATAATAGTGTTCCGAGAACGTTTTTAGTATTTATTGACTTCTTAGGTAGGTTGTTTATTGTTGTCTAGGTGTTAAACATCTCCACTTTATGCTTCAATAAATTTTCATTTTCCAACCTATTTTAATTGCCTAGCAAATTCGATCAAAAAGAAGTTCCACAAATTTCTACGAACGCCACAGTGAATCTCCCTGGAAAAGTGAATCTGTTTATAAATGACGGCAGTTTTATGGATCAATTCAAAAAACTCTCTGGGGTTAAAGGTATCCTTAAAACGTTAAATTTACGGTACTAGGTCAATGCGGAAGAATATTACCGCTCTAATTTCTATCTAACTCATTTCACAGATCCAAAAATAAAAAAAGATGAAGATAGCATGTCTGCTAATTTTGGGAATGCGAAGAGCACTTCACCGTCGCAGAACTCCGGGGATAGTCAAGGAATGAACCAGCAAGGTAACTTTTAGTGAATTATTATTATTGGTAATCTACCGGTTAAGGTAGGTCTTTGATGGCCACA
>LYUA01000412.1:374677-384848 GCA_002093875.1 Calopteryx splendens
GGTGAAATTAAGACAATTATTGACTGGCGTTAGTCTGGTTGAACGTCACCTAATCTAAGACTTAAATTATTATTTGAATAAAACGATACATTCCATGTAAAGATAAACCGAGATTTTCGGCAGGATGACCTTCACGTTTAGTGGGAAAGCTACTGGGCAAGAAAATAGGACAATTATTTCTCACAGGAAGGAAAACTTCATGACGACACCCAAGGACAAGCGGGGGTATATCTCGGGAATAATATGATTTGATGCATAACCATCCTTAACTACCTCATCAGATGTCTATTTTTTATTCTAAATAAGTGTATGAGTGCATTTTGTACGTTGATATTGCAATCGAAATTTATGCACTAAGGAATAGGTGTTGTTGAATGCATTGGTTTTTTCGCGTTTTACAATGCATTAAAAAACAGGTAAAGGCTTTACTGCATAGCTCCTTAGCGGAAGATCCAGAAGCCTAATGGATCCTATCTAAGTTTTTCTCTTCATTGCTCATTTATGCCCTTCTAAATCCCTCTCACCGTAGCTGAAGTTGTCCTTGTCCAGCTATTTTACGATTCGCTGGCCACCAAGCTACCCATCCGCTTTCTACTTTAATGCATAGATGAATTGTTTATTTTTCATTTATACCCATCTTTACCAAAGGTCAAACAGTTAAATTCATTTTTTTCCCAATAAAAATTGCACTCACCGATTTATAACAAAAAATATATTAAATCACGACAATTCCTCTCAAATTGGTTGAAACTGCATTCACCCTAGCTGTAAAAATTCGTAAAAAAATCTCCGATGTGATCCATTTGTCTCAGAGGCTGTTTCATTGAAAACAATAACTTTGTTGTTTTCCAAAAGCATTTCAAGAATATTAATTCCCTCCAGAGTCTCTTGTGGAGTACAACAAAGTTACTGTTTTCAATTACGCATGTGTACATTCCACAAAGCTACGTCGGACACCATCAATTATATCATCGGCTGTTACTGGTATTTTACACATCCTCACCATCACTCAAGTTGTTTGATTATTTTGGGTAGCACACTTCAACAGGTAACTGCACGCGACACGGAAAGGAACCAACCCTGGGACCGCTAGTCGCTAGTCGGAATGAGTTCCACCCTCACCTATATAGCTAACCTTCGGGTTGATTACAGGGTTTCGTGGCTATAAAGGTGCATCTACACAAGCTCACATTCGCTCACTTTCGTCCATAAATATTTGGGTCCTTCGAGGATGAAATGTGGTCGATAGGTAGGCGTTCTCGTACAACCATTTGGAAAAACCAAAAAGTCACGGAAATGTATTCCCAGCTGGAAACACATAAAAATATTTCCTTTCCGAATCAGAAAACCATGAGAATCATTATGGGTAGTGATCGACCCCAGCCGTACTCATAATGATGGGCAAGGAAGTGGTACGGGATAATGTAGGGAACCGGAGTGGGGGGGGGGGTGCTGTGGTAAAAGAAATAGGTAATGATACAAATGACTAAAATGAAATAAGATAGTTAAAAAAATAAAACAAATGCATTCAAACACTCTCTCACTTAGATGTGCTGTAAAGCATTGACCCGCGCAAGTCAAGAGAATCAATTGGAATTTCTGGGCAGTACAGTTTATTTTATGAATTGAAAATATCATAAAATCAGCCGAAAGCTCGAATCCCTACTTAAATTCGTGTAAAACTCTTATTCTGATCCTTGTTAACCTTATCTCGGTCAAATGAGTTAAAAGTTTAGTTCAAACGGGATTTTTTTTAACGTCTAGATCGTAGTTTCAAGCGAAGTCATCATGAGCATTCTTGTCTCCACCTTATTTAGAAGATAAAAAGTGCGCATGCCATTTTCGTATATCGTTTTATAGTGATTGTCACGAAACAATTGGAGTCTACGCTCTCCGATTTTGTCGAAGTTCTTGACTTCTTCCTCCCAAGTTTTTCTCCCGTGGCTCTGACATTAAAGTATATCTTTTTTTTTCTCTTCCCTCCCGGTTGACTTAGCACCCCACCCTCATCCGTTCTTGTCGAGGTTTTTCTTCACGCCCAGCCAGACAAAGCAGTGCACGCATGCCGCGGCTTCACTCTCTCCGCTGAGAAACTTTCGGCTTCCGTGGCCTCCTCGCTAGGTGCCGCCGGTGAGGGCCCACGGCAATGCCCCAAGAAGTATCCTGGAGCATAACCTTCTCCAGGCACGGCTCCCCTCGGTTCCCCACCCCTCCTCCTCCATCGTTCGCCGGCACCGCAGAAGTGGGGTGTGGACGGTGAGTTGAGGGGGATCTATAAAAGCACTGGTCGAGGAAAGGAAGGACATCAATCCATTTCCAAGTGAGCTCTGGATCGTTCGTACACATTTTTGCAGGAGTCTAAGATTCGTCCAAGATGGTGTCCGTGAAAACTGTAAGTGACAGGGGTTTTTTTGAGCCTCTTCAGTGAATATATTTGAGTGTTCTGTTAGTTGTTTATTGGTGCCATGCCTCAAGACGCATTAAACTTTTGATGCATCAACTTGCCGGTCACGGCTCAATCTTTCAATGTTCTGTACTAATAGCCCTCAAATTAAACCTCTACAATGTCCTCCGTCACTCGTCCTCGTACAAACCTCCGTCTCTACAATGTTCCTCCTATTACATTATTCAGCATAAAATTTCTTCTTAGTACGTCCTCCCATAGCTTTTTCTCTTTTATTTTTCTCACCTTG
Organism: Calopteryx splendens; assembly: GCA_002093875.1. NCBI lineage: Eukaryota > Metazoa > Arthropoda > Insecta > Odonata > Calopterygidae > Calopteryx > Calopteryx splendens. The sequence goes on from LYUA01000412.1 coordinate 377,371, forward strand.
TTTGGATTTCTCTCATTTCCGCAACTCAATTCATTGCATCCTCATTTCTGACCTCATATGTCCATCCAAATAGATTTAATAGCTTTGGCTACATTTGGAAACAAAATATATGATCAAGCACCACCATATACTTTCACAAATACACCTTTGAGAAACTTTGTCTTATACAAGAAGCACTGTTCTCGGAGTATTTCCTTTGAATCTTTATGCTTTTCGCTGTCGCCCGTTTGTGGTGATAGTCACTCATCAGCCTATGCAAGAGCGCCGGAACTACTGTTTTAATCGTCGTACTTCTGTTCATTCCGCTGCAGAACTCGTTATCATGGCATAAAGGACTCAAATACCCCAACCTGAATATTTTATACTCAGATTCCGATAGAATTTGACCATTCTCACGTTCATTTTCTAATATTCTTTCTATGTGCAAATACACACGAGGAACTTTGTTATAAGTATTTTTTCATAATAATCTATTTCTTGGATAATTCCGGGAAATGACCTTAAGGAGATAATTTCAAACCAAAGTTTGCCTTCCAGGCCTCTGTCTGTGCTCTGCTTATCCTGGCCATAGTGGCTTCGGCATTGGGAAGGGTTTATATCCTCGATGACCGGGAGGTCCAAGAAGGTTAGTACAAGTTATGTGCTCTATCTGGAATTATTTCGTGCATGTGTTCGTAAATGGTTTCTTATCGATCAATAGTCACTGTAAGGTATTCAAAGGTCATCGGGAATAAGGTGATTAGTTATTGGTTTTAATTAGTTGGATAATAGTTCTTTTACACGGCTGGATCAGCCTTACGGAATTTTTTCACAGTGGCATTCCCTGAGCACATTTTCCTTTATCATTCGGTAAATTATCAGAGCAATATTCTCCGAAGAAAAAGCTAGCTCACGTCGAACCGGAACCTCTCTCAAAGTGGGGCACCCTAGTATGATTATTTTGCCGAGTAAGAGGCACCTGTAAACCAATTCTTCTAGATCTAGTTGAATTGGTGTTTTTAGGTGATGCGGTAACGGTTCCTGGATATCTAGATTGACTTTCGAATCCTTCTGATCACTAGGTCAGCCACTCTCTTTTTGGTTTTTGCTAGGGCTTACAAAGTTTAAAATCGCTTCCTTAAGAGTCTCAATTAGAGCTTTAAAAAAAGTTTGAATTCACTAGGGAACATTGACAGTAGGAAGTTAATTTAACGGTTTCATAATAAGAAAGATACAACATGACTTGATGAAAAATGAAGACAAAAATTAGCTAGGATAAGAGCCAAGTTCAACCTTACAGTTCTTTTAGATACACAAAAATGGTTCATAAGAAAATTTTAACCTGATTTGCAAGCAGGCAATTAATGAGATATATTTTATATATAAAATTACAGTTGTGAGAGGCATTTTTAAAGTTACTTCCGTGACTTTACCTTAATGAAACCAATAATTATCATTTACGATTAATTTCAAGGATTTTTCTCTCCATTGATGGAAAACCGCTTTATCTATCATTTTAGATTTTAATGGCCTATTGTTTTATATTTTTTAGTTATAAATAGCAGTATCATTGTTCCTTTTCGGACGATAAGGTTTTAAGAGTGCCTCCAAATATACAATACCACTGCAAGTTCAATATTTTGGGAAATATTTTAATTAACGCTTTTAATAAACATCAGCTTTAGATACAAATAATACTCGAGACGGCGAAAAACTCGTAAAACTTTTACTTAAGAAAATTTGTAAATTAGGTTAGGAAAATTTTATTATGTGTTTCCATTTTCTTTAAAATCTGGAGGGAGTTAACTAAAGAAACTGAGTAGTCACGACTAAAATCCTTATAATATATGTTTGGAATGGCATACCTATGTGATAATGAAAATGAGACCTTCAGTTGTGGTTAGAAGTATTCGCCTTCCAAACGAAAGAAAGGGAATAGTTCCAGATGCAAAAGTACAGTCATAAGAAATACTTATTAGGAGAGTGATATGACATGGAATTAATGAAAATATCGTAAAAGATAAATAAACGCTAAAAGATGAATTTGGTTTGGAGAATGATTTTAGGGAATATTTATGTGCCTATACCGGAGGCATTCAATTAGGTGGAGCAGTTTGGTAAAGTCAAACATGTGGAGGATGTGACAGATGTTAATGTACTTACATCAAATACAGGAAGCATTAGAGTGGGTATAAGTAAGCTGTTGGGAAAAATTCGAAGAAACCAGAAAAATATATAGAGGCATTGTGGAGTGGGAGGAAAAAAATAAACATTTTGGACGGCTTGAAAGGTAGTAAAAAGAGATTGAGTAGCTGAAGATGGCAACAGTGCCATCGAAAAACCTCAAGGATGATTGTTTTAAGACTGTCTAGGATATATCGATGCTGGGTTTCCACAACTTTAACAATATATTCCGGAGAAGGGTAAAATATACCCCTATTGTCAGTAAAAATTCACTGGCACCAATTGTGGCAATTGTTCCGTCCACATTCTCCTCACACATTCATTGTTTGACCGGTTAACATTTCACGGAATTTTTCTCCCTCAACTGGGGGGCGTTTTGGAGATGTGTGAGGCTGTGATAATTTACCACTAAGACTGGAGGTCGCTCCTGGCAAAAAAAATAGGCGGAGGGTAAGCAGCGTGAATAGCACAAGCCGCATATAATGGTTTGCGTAAATTCTTATTCTTAATTCGTAATTGCGTAAATTCTTATTCGCGAAATGGCTTAATGCCCCGAGGGGGCGTTGTATTAACCATAGAAAGGAGGCATTGACTCTTGAGGTGGATCATCTGTTATGAGTAGATAAAACCCAATATAAATTAACATATGCGAAAAAAGCGGCAGCCTCAGCGGCAGGCCTCAGCTCGAGAAAATGATTAATGCTCATCCTTCAGTGATGAAATGAAACCAAAGATAATGTTCAAACCATTTTCAGGACTATCTTAGAATTTTCAAGATGAAGATAACTCCTATTTGATTTTAGTTGATTCATTGGGATCGGAGGGGCTTGCTCCTTCAGAACTATTTAAATTGCTGTTTCTGATAGTTTAAAAAACAAATATAACAGTACTTTTCCGTTCTTCAATCTGTTATAGGCGAGTTATGGGTGACTAAACACCGAAGATTATTACCCTTTCGCTGAAGATGCCCATAGTTGTTCAGCCACAGATCATTCCCATCCAATCGCCATGGTGCTTACGGTCTATCTTCCCTGCCACTGACCGAAAAGCGGTGACTTTCGGGCAATTTTTTACGAGCCAACGGAAGAACGCAGAAGAAAATTGGTATTACTAAAAATCAATTTTTGGGTCTACCTAATGAATTCGTGAAAAAAATTGCATCTCGCGTCAGAGAAAACGACCTCATTAAAGCCTGACCAAAAGATAGACCTGGAATTATGCACTAAAAACCATTCCAGTTCACATTAGAATGTGTCAAACTATGGTCTGGATACTAAAAAATTGTGTTCATGACATGCATAATTAATTATTGTTTCATTTCATCACTGTAAGATGAAGATAAGTCCCATTTGGTATTATTCGAATCATTGGGACCGGAGGGACTAGGACTTCAGAGGGACTTGGGACTCCCCATAAGTTTGGCTTGAAATGCTACAGTAAAAAACCATTTCCGCTGACCAACCGAAAAATACAATAGTGCTTGGGTGTAAGCCTCTGACTCGGACTTGGGGTGGAACTAGACGTGTCATACCGTCGGTTGGTTACAGTGTTCCGCCAACCCCCACCCCCGCTGACGGGACTGGCCCCGCCGCCCCCGCCTCGCCAGCGTCGCGGGCAACCTTACAAGGCGGACGAAGAAGACGAGGAGGAAGAGCACCAGGGGGGCCGGGCGGAAGCCTCGGGGGGGAACGAACACGGCCACCACGCTTCCGGACCCGTTTACACTTACGTCAAAACGGACAAGCACGGACATTTCAAGTGGGGCGTGCGGCACGCCGTCGTGCGCCACCACTGACGATCAGAGAGAGAGAGAGACTACGACGGCGGACGAGGGAAACTACTGGTAGTACCAAAGTCCCAACTAAAGAAGTAAGGAGTGGCTCGGAGGCGACAATGATTAGAAAACAGAACAGTGCACTTTTCCGAAACATCCCAATCTCTAGTAAGTAGAGGCATGTCTAGGGCTATAAAATGCATCACTGGATTCTGGTGTGGAAGGAATGGTGGAGGTTTCTCGAACGCTAACAATATCATCTGTCATCTACTTTGTACCTAATTGTTTTCGCTGAATCTGCCCCTATACCTTCATGATTATATAAATTGGATTTTATATGACTCGTACTCTTGAGTTCAAGCGGTACCGTTGACAAACCTAATTCAAGATAAGGTCATTAGGTACCCACATCAGAGTAAAATATCCTTTTCTGAAATGGGTTTCGAAACCGCGACCCGTTAACAATCGGGCGGACGCGATATTTTTTCACGGAAATAGCCAAATTCGTTCATTCAACCTTGGAACTTTAATATTCGCGTCGCTTGAATCAACTTTATGGACTAACAAGCTAACAGCAAGGTAGTGAATTAAAATCCCGCCGAAGCCATGCATGTGACAAGTCATTTTAAACGGTGTGAGAACCACTTTGTGATTGCAGCATCTGAAGTTCTCAATTGCCACCAATTTTCCCCCGGATATTGTGAAGTAAAACTCTTTTGCGCCGAGCACAGACGTGGAAAAAATTAAATCACCAAGCACTGAGAAATGCTTTTAACCAGATGTTCGAAATCAGTCGTTGCCCTCGAGTATCAGAAAGTCTCACTAAACCTGGGTATAGCGTAAGCCATGTGGTCTTAACTCTTAAATTTTGGCAACTCCCTTAACTGTAGAAAATGTTCCTACCCTCTCCCCCAAAAATATACTGTCTTACAAAATCAAATACCGAACTAACTGTAACATTAAAATGAGAAATATTAATTCAGTATCAATTTATTCTGCAGTTTATTAGGAACTGGAATCCATTTATAAAATATTAGAAGTTGAGTTATTTGCTTCATGGTATATCCTTTAATTATATTTTTATTTGACTAAATATACGTACCTTGGAGTCGAAAAGCAGTTTGGCAATTTCTAATTCACTGAGGAGAGACGAATTTGAAGCATCTACTCAGATCATGAATCCGGAGTCAAGGCTTTAAACGTAAATTGTAAATTACATTCCGCTCGTCTCTAAAACATCATCTCGAAAAATATGACGAATGTAACCTAATTTGCGTATGTACCATTAAAAATGTCCGTCTAACTACAATCCAATTTTCCAAACCTCTAGTGCCTTCGCGTCCCGTACCCCTTGTGGACGACGCTGTAGTAGCTGGGTCCGAGGCCCGGATCCGAAGGGATGGCGGCGGGCACGGCGTGACGGGCCCGGTGCACACCTACGTTAAGACGGACAAACACGCCAACTTCAAGTGGGGCGTGCGCCACCATGTGGGACACCAATACGCCGGTTAAGGGGCTGGGACCGCTGACCACCGATGTTGGACGCCGCATGGAAAGCAGCAGCAGTAGCGGCGGCGGCAGTAGGAGGAGCCGTCTCGATGACAGATCTCTCAGCAGCCAGGAAGAAACACATGGGGATTCAATCTCGAGGCAGAGAAGACAAATCGAGGCACCGAATATTGGATACGTGGGATCCCCGCTGCAATGCCTGCGACTATTCCTTTACCGCATCACTCTGTGATCGCCTATCTCCTCTCCCCCGAGGAGAAGGCCTGTTGATTGTGTGGAAAGTGCGCTCTCTCGAGTACCTATACTGCTTACATGTTAAATTTGTGTCGTTTGATTTTATTCGTTAAGTTTTTGTTGTCTATCCTTACTTTTTTTGAATAAAGAGTCGTTGATTTAGAAGATTTTGTCTCGTCTGTTCAACACAATGACGCAGTATGCCTGTATTGATCATCTGAAAATATAATGACCGATTTCCCAACGTAAGGGGAAATAAATGATTCCCGATAAAAAGGTCTCATATAAGGGTACAGCTTTATCAGTCAGGAGTACCGGTCAGGGAAAGCTCTTAATGTACCCAGAATTTTTAAGTCCAGCTCTCTAAGACCGTGGCCCAGTCTAACACGATCATATATTCCCTTAAATTCCATTTTACAGTAAACCATTTTTTTAAGGCTACATTCTTTCTACCTCCCTACTTCCCATCCAAAATTTGTACTCGTTTCTTCTAATTTCTATCAATGGTCTCATAACTGCTGTGGTATCACGCGCATCCCTCACCTTTCTAAACCCAAACAGATCTACCTCTAAAGTAGTCATTTGTAAATTTTTAAATCTTTTTAATGATTATCTTAAATACTAACTTTGCTGCGTGCCAAATCAAATGTATGGTCCTTAGGATTACTTTCCCTTTCTGAAATGGGAATTCATACTGATCTAATAAGTCTTCCAGACAAATTTCTCCCTCATAAATACTAAGAATAAGCCCATGAATTCTTCATTTTTTCTTTCTCCAAGCCCTTAGCCAAGTTGTGCTCCTAGCCCAAGCCATAGTTGTTGAGAGAGAATGTTATCTATCACCACACTTGCATCGTCCTTTCGTTTTCATTTCTTTTCATGTCTTTTTTATCCATAAATCCATTAAATTTTATCTTTCTATAAAGTTACAGAAGGGGAAACTACTCAATAATCCATCGCATTTTCAGCGTTCCCCTGCCTTCTTTAATTGCTGATGTCCATAGCACTCATGTACGCATACCTATAGACAGTAATTGTTGAAACCGGCACAAATCATAGAGGAGGCTGTAATAATTTTGTCTTTCAGGTGAATTTTTCAAAATCAAGCCTGACATTTGTAATGTCATGGGGAAGTGGTGTTCAAAACGTGAAATCTCCCGATGGATTACAGGCTCCTCCTTTTGTACGATGGATCACAGGTTTTTTCCCGGTAAACTCACTTATCACGTGGTTTCCGAAACATTCGTGGTGACACCTTAGGCAAGAGAAAAATCGTCAGTGAAGGTATCAAAAGAATTGTAAAATAAAACTGAAAAGAAGAAACCTTAAAATTTAACTTTTCATTTTAACGTAACAATTCCTAGGATAATTTTCACCCGATTGGAACTGTTTCTACGAATGTTCTAAGAACTAAGTTCTTTGCATTAACTTAATTAACTTATTAATATTAAATATACAAATTTAAATATTCCAAGTTCTACTTTTTATCGCTTGAATCCTTATCACTTTTATTTATAAAAAGAGTAATTGTTTTAAATACCCAACATTTTCATAATTATCAATGCCTAATATTTTCTAGCATCCCTTTTTTTCCCAAAGATTCTTCATCCATTGTTATCCCAAAATGATACTTTGGGACGGAGCCTATAAATTTTTAAAGCCTTTTTTCCTCCCCCAGACGAAAAAATTTCTATCACAAAAATGCATGATACTTATCTAAAGATCTGAAATATGGAGAATAGGGAGCCGCCCTGTTTGAAAATCCAGAGAACCACCAGCAAATTAATATAATGATCCA
>LYUA01000412.1:387024-397183 GCA_002093875.1 Calopteryx splendens
TTAAAGCGCCTGTCTAGTAAACAGGAGATCGGGAGTTCGAATCTCCCCGGTGCCTGAAAGTTTTTTAAACCTGATACTTAACATAAATGTATTTTTTAACTTATGCCACCACGAAAGGACACGTGACATATCAGATCCAAATTGAGTTTGTAAAATCGTCTATCATTGCAATGCGTTAAGAACTTCTCGAACTACTTCAACATTCTCATAAATAATTTATAAAAAGGCTAATATGCTAGTAATAGAACGAGCCACCATGAAACATGAGTATCTATACATCTTCTTGCTACTGATTTGGTAGCATTGCCAAAAATGCACGGTTAATAATGTTTTAAATGCAATACAACGACAGCTAACACTATAAAAATAGTTCACCATCCGCCATACGCTATTTCCCAACCCTGCTTAAATTCATTTAGATGATAGACTTATACATGCTTTGATAAGGTAATCAAATCAAGTAAAATAAAATTAGATCGTTTCAATCAATAAGGCTCTTCATTTCGGTGTCCGTAATTCAAACCCCCGTCAAAATTAATATACCAAAATTATAGAACTAAAATACTGTCCTGTTTCATAGAGTAACTTTTACAAAATGCACCTCATAAGTAAATTAATTAATACCTAATTATTTTCGTCTTTATTTTCTCCAAATATTTAAGGTAAATAACAATTATTACACGCCCAAATTTAGAATATGCTCATTTCTGAATCCATATTAATGACAACCTGAAACAATGCCGTCTTAAACGGAAAGGAGTTTTAATTTAATTGCATGAATATGAGATACAAATGTTAACTAAACTCAGCACTTTTAAGTCCTTTCATAAGATATATTCAATGAGTCACTCATGGAAATAACTGCCCTTACAGGATTTTAATTAAAAATGGAGGAAGGACATACTTTATTTTAAATATGTCGATATGAAACGCATTCTAGTTCTTAACTACCTCATTTGTATAATAATGTGTTGAAGATTTCCGTCAATTTTTAACCTATTATTTTTTATACATATAGTGATGGATATTTTGGAATATTAAGATCATATTCAAGTAAAATTAAATATAGATACAAGTGAAGAGTCATGTTAAAATTTGAAGTTTCTCTGTAGCATTTCCTTTGAATTTTAATTCATATGATAGATCTCTGGAAATAAACTAACTTAGTATCAGTACTTATAGATTAAGTTAATTTTAGAAGAGCCAATAAAGTATTCGTTGTTAAAATTTACACCATTTTATATGCAATATGCATTCAATTATTTATTATAGTTAATGATTACTTAAGTATTTCTTCTACAGAGCAATTTCTCACTCAGTGTAAGGAGATAGGCTTGTATCATGATCTTTTTTACAGCTCACATTATAGGTTCCTGATCTAGGCTTTTAATTAAGTAATGGAAGTAACCCAAGAGTCAATGCATTGGTAAAATATAGTTTTCCATAATAAAATATTTAGTCCGTTTTTCTTGGTTAACGGTTATAATTATGTTACTTCAATTTGCACGTGCATTGTGGTTTAATATTCCTTTTCGTGTTGTTGATACAATTCCTAGTTCTTTTTAATAAGAGTACTCGTATAATATAAATTTTTAAAAGCAATTTTATAGACACTAAGCCCGATTTAAACCCCGAGCCTAAAAAATTACCAAGGTTAAGGAAAATGTTTAGATAAAATAACAAACTAGTTGTAAATAGTTTTTGTTTTCCGTCTTATGTGTGTAATCTCACGGTATCGTAAGTACGTGCACCAGGCTCCATTTTTATTTATCCTGGGCCTAAAGCGATAGTATTGAGACATGCATTCCTTTTTTTTCTCTGAAGAGATTGCTGAATTATATTTTGAATCAGCAAACTGTTTTTCTTGAAAACTAATGAAAGGCTAAATACTGTTAATAGAGTATTGAGGCTAGTTCAAAGATAATAAATAACCTTAATGACAAGTGTAATGGTCATCTTGCGTCAAAGAGCCACTCCTCTAACTGATATTTTCATCATGCCCAACTCACTTCCTGGCTGATACATGGCTCTCTCAGTGACATGATATTAATTAAAATGTATTCATTTGGAAACAAACGCAACCGTATAAAGTTTTCCGTTGTTTAAGTAATGTGTCGATCTCGCATCCAATTAATAATACCATTTATTTCATATCCAGAAAAGTCTGCATTCAATTCACTTGGATATTGTGTTCCACGTGGAGAATGACTCAGCAACAGTTGTTTAAAATATTTCAGTAGGCTTTTTATAGAAAATTACCTTCTCAAAACTCCGTCACTATTCTTTGGAAAACAAATTTCTCAAGTGCAATTAGTTTTAAGTGCACCTCCACGTTGTATGAATTTTACTTCCTCTTTCATGTATTTTCAATGTTTATATTCGCTGATTTAAATCCGATATACTAATTGTATTTAAACAATAAACCTACACTAGAAGAGACTCCATTTATCAAAGTACAAACTTTCTATGGATAGCTTTAGCGGCAACAAGGCAAGAAACCGCTGTTTGTCCGTTCCACAATAACCACTATGGTTGTAAATATTCACGAACCTGTCTCTGAGGAATGTTCAGCTTCATCTATTGCAAGAACGTCACTCTCTAGGTTTCCTTATTATTTAACGTAATGAGTACTTTTGAAAAAAAATCACAGTAATCAACCCGAAGGTAGGTTTGGTAGGAGAGGGTAGATCTCACCCAGCACTAAGCCCGACGGCCCGTGAAACTCACACATCAGGGTGGGGTGGCCGGTTCCTTTCCCTAAATGAAAATTACTGTTTGGATGGACCACCTCATTTTTTTCTGCCACATTTTTACTAAACTTACCTGTTCCTCTAGCCCCCGAGAGTGTTATTTAAGAACATGCAAAAGGATTTCAATTCTGAAATATTCTTCATAAGAGTGCCGGAGAGAACGAACAGTTCAAAGAGAAAAATTGACAACCGAAGTAACATTAGGTAACGACATAGGCAAACATTTAAAAAGCGCAGGGTTGTGTTCCGGTGAAGGGATAATGAAAATAATGATGGCTGATTGAATACTTGTATTTATGAATTCAATCAAACTACAAAAAAAATACATGAGATATCAGCCGTTAAAATTCGGCTGTGGACACCACTCTGGTTTCTTGCCTGATTTACACAAATAAAATACAAATATGTAACAGTGGTAGTGTCATAACATGGTTGGCACCTCACCGAGGAAGTATTTGTCAAATTTAGCTACCCAACGAGCGTGAGTTGTAGACTGATTAGAACTATAACCGTAGAGTGACCAATTAGTTAGGCTTCCCCAGGCTATAACGACCTTTTTTATGCTGAAGTTGTAACTTATTTTGTACAGATAGACGAATGTATTCGTCAAGATAACAATCGATTGTGAAATAACATGAAATATGGTAGATATCGTAGAAGTTATGAATTGCCTCCATTTCTTAGAAATGTCATCACAGTACGCGAGGAATATTGAGAAAACAAATTCATAAAATGAAAAAACAGCATAAAAATAGAAGAAAAAAAGCTACAGATTCAACTGAATGCTCTTAAGAAATTATCACCAGAGGCTATTAGTATTGCTTCTGGTGAGTAAAGTGAAACGATGAAGTAAGTAAAGCATGAAAATGACAGAGAGTAAGCAAATTTCTTGAATTATAAAAACATGGGAGCATCAAGCGAAACAAAGCCCAGTAAAATTAACTATACCTGGAAACAGTCGAGATAAAAAGACAGCGCACAATTAATGCAAAATTATCGTTACAGTGAATACGCGTTTAAGACTTTGACAAGTAATATTGGTTAACAACTAGCTTCCACAAAATGAAAATGGAATTGTTTAAAGATTATTGTAAACTTTATTATGGGTTTGCAGAACCGTGCTTCACGAAAATAGTCAATCGATGCATTCGCCCGGCAAGAAGCAACGAAATTTAATAAGGTCATGTAGGATAAATTTCGTTGACTTCTCCTGATCACATGACCGTTGTGAGGGATGTGGATTTTCTCGAAAAAGACACTTAATAAAAATATGATTGGCATTTCAAAATAGCTTTTTTGAGAATAAAAATATTGTTATTTAATCTATATCAAATCCTAAAACGATACTGATATTCAAATAAAATGTTTTGAGAATGAGTAAAAAAACATATGCAAATGAGTTCGGAGAACGAACAGGATGGCTTAATTCGAATAATGACATAATTGGGTTCCGTGAAAGTTGTCATGCTTATTCAACCTTAAAGAATGAGAGCTGCTATTTATAATTTATGAACGGCTACATAAATCTTGAATGGAATCTTCCGAGTTTGAATTCGCTAGAAAATGGCGTCTCATCATTGCTAAGATAAGTTTGTTCGCAAAGCTTGGAAATAAGTAGTTAAGTGGATTGGAATAGTTGCAAGAACGCGAATGCATTAAAAAAAAGATTTATGGTTACAAATTGTCGCTAGATTAATGTTCACCCGTGTAAAAAAAGTGTGCAATCCAACACAATATTTAAAAAAAAATAATACTTTGAAAGGCTTAAGCTGAAACGATAGACATTGAAGAATAAATTAAGAATGGACGTTATAAATAACCAAAGTGTGGAATTTATGAGATGTCGACGCTCGGAAATATTTTTAACGACCAACGACATTAATTGAAACTAAGCGAGACTTTCTCCCATACGACCAACGTAGTACATGAAATGTTCGTCTTCGTTGCGTCCGCTTTTGAATTTTCCTCCACGCGTCCTCGCATTGTGATTATTGCTGGTACACCTGCTGCTGAAGTTGATGCTGTGGCTGGAAGAGGAGGCCACCAGAAACGGGGACACCAACGCGCTGAGCGGCTTTTCCCGAACTAGGTCGGTAAGCGGCCTGAAGGAGTTGGGCCTGCTGGAGCTGCTGGGCTTGACGAGCCAATGCGTACTACCGCGGGTAAATTGAAACCAAGAAATAGGAATATAAGTAACTACAACAAAAGATAACTTCAATAAAAGATACAATACAAATACAGCAAACAAAAAATAGAAATAAAAGAAAAATATATAAACAAAGCAACAAAATTATCTTATTTAAAATAAAAACAACCAAGGAAGAAAAATAGCAAAAAAGCAATATCTTGGAGCAGTGTGAAGGATTATTTTAAAATCAGGTCTATTCTATTAAAAAAAGTTCTGGTTGCCTCATTTTCACTAATCCGCTTTTCTTTCTGAATAAAGCTTCATAATTCGACTATGGTGAAAATGCATTAAGTATGTTTTATTCAGAACTTTAATACTACATCTGATTTAAAGTATCGTATCCTTTCGAGTTAAACTGGTTAATTATTCCTCAGGGACCATTAAGTACAAAATTTCCAGCCAAAATATTTTCTAAGACAATTTCATTACTCATGCAATGAAGCACTAAAAAATTATTAACCGACTTTTACTAACTTAAGTGAGAAACGACCATTTAGCAGCATTATTTTACTAAGCACTCATCTCATTTTATTTAGCACTCATCATCAGGAGATCAATTTCAGGAATGGTGCTAAAACTTTTTTGGGAAAAGATAGTCACCACAAAATTATTCGTTCCATGCATTGTATGGGACGTGCCCGGTTAAGGGGTCGTCCGAGTTGAAGTGTCTCTCCAGAGACTCTTCCTTATTGACGAAGTATTCCTTAATGCATATGACATTGTGCATTGCTTTCAAGTAGCAGGTAAACTATACAAAATATAAAGTGTCAGTGGAAACAACTGAACCCAGTTGTTCTTCGAGTACATACAAATAATTAGAATTTTCTAAAATTAAGATGTAAGGTTAACGTCTTTCGTGTCATTATTTTTCGCTGAGAAAAATATTGTTTCTTCCTGGTGGGTAAGTTATATTTGCTCATAAACGAAAACTTTGCGTGAATATTTTAAATCATTCTGAATGCTCTTCCTTCATTATTCAGTGTTTCCCTCCCCTTAGCTACAGAGGAAAATCTTGAAGGCAAAACATGAAACAGGTAACGGGTCCATGGATGGAAGCAGGAAGCCAAATCTCGTATTCTTTTCATCAAATTTCCAATATCCTTACAGTCCAAGAGTAAGCAGGAATGGGGTGTACAAGGAAGCGCAAAAACAGGAACTTAGGTAAGCAGAAAAGTTGTTTAGATTCTTCAGACCGGTTTCGAAAGTTTAACCTACCCTACCAAGCAAAACCTATCTTTAATCTGTGAATTTACTGCTCTAGAAATAATGGTTAATTATATTTGGGGAGAGATTCTCCTTCCAAATTCTCCTCCCTGGGTATCCACCACTACTTTTGAAAGGCATAATGAGCCATAGTAGTATGAAAATAGGAAGATCAGCAAATCCAAGGGACTGTTTAACTGACTGGATCTGCTGATATTCCCCGTATATTCTTTTTCCTAGTTTTTGAAAGTAATTAAAAATTTCCTACTACGGATTTCTTTGAAGAGCCCACTGAAGCCTAAGGAGACTAGTAAGCTTAGTTAATATCGTGAACTGGTGCTTTAATTCTTACATCTAAGTTAGCTTTAAAGTTGTAGAAAAGTAACTCAAATGTTTCAAATTTCAATCCAAAACCTGATGGCTTTTGACGTGCACGAATACTAGACATTTCCGTGTAACTTTAGGCCCCGAATGTTGCGTATTTTGGCATCGAATGCTGTGAGGTCGAGGGAACTTGGAAATATGCATCCACTCACCTGCTGCTGGGGCACTGCCTGGACGTACTGGGGTGCGGGTTCCTGCTGCCTCTGCTTCAGCTGGGGCGCGGGAGACGGGATGGCGACATACTGCTGCCTGTGCTGCTGGGGTGCAGCGTGAGAGGCGAAGGCGCCGTTGGGGACCGAGCGGAGACCGCCGGCGGGCGGGGCGGGTGTCGGCACCTTGACGACAATGTCGGTCGGTTCCCTCACGACCTCAGCCTGGTTTGGAACAGAAAAAATGTTGAAGGAGTGTAAAAAGGGATTTGCGCATTGGCTCATCATTCCGGCGCACAAGCATCATGCTATACAATGAATTGAAACAGGTTTTTAACGTGAGCTTTTATTTTAGTGGGGCTGTGAAATTGCAATTTACCATGTCACCGACATCGTAACCATTAAATTAATAATTAATCCTCGGGTAATACTGAAAAGAGTTTTTCGGGCCGAAGATATAAAATGTTTATAGCTCAAATTGAGGAAGCTCTACTCATAACTGAAACTAACAAAAGTGTCGAATAATTTCAAATATTTATATTTCTACAGACTTACGCCATTAATAAAATGTTGTTTTCGAAGAAGGAGGTATTCCTGTCAGACGAGTTGTCCAATACACGATTTACTCTCTTCTCGTCAGACCAAACATATTTTATTAGGATTCTTAAACAGTATTCCAGGATATAGAGCATTCATTAAGAAAGGGTTGAATGATTTCACTTTTTAAAGTTAAGATAAACCCATTACTTTGATGGGTAACTGCGGTAAAATGTACGCCTTCAACGAGCAGTTAGTTAAGATGCTGGCCACAGTAGGTCTATAAATATTTCATTTATGTAACAGCACAAACGGTTAATCCTCATCTGCTTCTTACCTTGAATCCTTGCAGAGGGTCAGCCGTGTAAGTCACCGTCCTAATAAATCCGTCGGAGTCAACTACGCTGTAGGAGCCGGTGATCTTATCTCCTTCCCTCTGCTCTTTCCTGTTCTGGTAGTTCGTGAAGGTGTCATCCTTTACGTCGAATGAAAAGTTGTACGCTGGATTTGGCTATTGTGGTAGAGGAAGAGAAAAGGAAAAGAGATTTATTAAAAGTATTAACATAAAATGATTAATAAAACATCAAACGCCACAATTACTCGTTTAAGTTTAACAAAATTGAGTTTTCTCAGTTGAGAATGCATTGAAAGCTCAACTGCCGCCTTTCAAGCCAAACTGTTAATATGCGTAACATGTATTATAAAATGGGCATGGGAATATAAATGCAAATACAAACATATAACCAATATAGGAAACAAATTAATGACAAATTCTCAGAGCATTTATAATTAAATTCGTTTGACGCTTTCCCTGCATACGACATTTAAACTAACTTCTATTAAAAGATTTAAACTAACTTCCGATGCTTCAACTGGAGTTCATTCCACTCATAGTAGAAGGAAATGCGACTATGAGGAGCTGGTCCTTTACGTAACACATGAACGCGTAAATTGAATTCATTTCCACGTAGTGTGAAAGCGGAATATATTATAGGAGCTCTGCGCTGAAAAGGAATCAATGAGAATTGTGAACTTGTTTACACTAATGCACACGGCCCTCCACAGGGATATAAAAACGTCAATAAGGTGGAAGTCAGCGGGATGGAACCTCCGCCAAGGAGTGAGAAAACAGAAAGTTTACGAATTGAGAGATACATTACTAAGAAGGGCGGTGCTAATTTTTTTATACCCCGCTCGTTACGTCGCATGTCAAAACAAGCTCATCCAGTGGTGAAGAAAAAGCCCTTAGTCACTCAAGCGGTATCTTCAAATACAGTCATCACGATTTAAGAGGTTCTTGTAATGTTTCCTTACGCAATGCCGAAAGAGAAAGTATTAAGCATCTTTGTAGATGAAACAGTGAGAAAATAAGCAAAAAAAACAGGTCTCGGCGACAGGAAAGAGAGCGTAGGTCTACTAGAACCCGATAAACTAGCAAGAAAACGGCGGAAACGTAAACTGCGTTCGGAGAAATTAAAACTCTTCTCGGACTAAAATGGCGCTGGACGTAAATACGCATTAGCGGGACAAAAACCAAGCCAGACCAAATTCTGATTTCTTTTTTCAATTAAAATGACCTACCTTCTACTCTCTTCATGGGAGGATAATTTAAAAAAATAAATTTCTCGTAATTGAAAGCTTAGCGGCGAAATCGATTTTTAAAAAATTGTCCACTTCCGGAATATAGTTCTCCTATCTTTGACTGTTTAAAGATTAAACTGGATCTTCCCAAATCATCATAGTGTTCGACGCGCCCAAAACATAAGACATGTACTGCATTCAAAGAGGCCTGCTAAACTGCAAGGATATATTGTCCCTATGCAAACCATAATTTCTCTGGTTTGAACCTCCGGGAATTAATTTTATTGTTTATATCACGTATTCCTGAATAGGGCTTCATGTTGTGCAATGATTTACCAGCCGGGACATCTTTAAAATGCGACAAAACACTGTAATAACTACTATAATAATTTTCGGAATGTTGCCAAATAATTCTTCACTTAAATTCCATCACGTTGTATTGTGATTCTTTCCAGCCTTCGAAAAATAGCATACCAAAATATTAATGAAAATGACAAGAACATATAAAATCTATAGGATGCGACGAGTTAATGATATGGTTTAACCATTCCAATTGTATCTATTAGATTTTCATGTCCAACATCTGAGTAACAACACCATGAAAACTAGAAAATTTTAAACAAAAAGATATCTATTTTTGATGCTAAAGAAGTGTTCGTCAAAAAAGTTACAATATTTATTTTACATCTTCGATTCCAGTTAATGTAAAGCGATTAATGAAATGATCAAACTCCAGTTATAGAAGAAAGGATTATAAAACAATAGGGGGGTAAGGAGGCGGAATGCATTATAGCAAATACAGTACTAATAAAATTTCGGTTACCGAAATTTGGATATTACAATCTCATTCAAAATACGTGTGATGATTAATGATTCCGGTGCTGTGTCTGCAGTATAGGAAACTTAACTTCTAACATTTAGGGGTAGGTGACAACTGACTGCAGACTGATGAATTTAATGACTTGGGAACAATACTCTCGGTGCCCATTAGGCACATCTACCATCACAAGGAATTTCAAGCAATGCGGTAAGTTGTCACTTGTATGCACATCTACATTAATCACTCGTATAGGTGCATGCTTGAAATTCGTAAGTTCCATGCATTTTTATTCGGTAAGATAATATGGAGTACAAGGTTTCGAAGGAACTCGAGTATGCATAGCCAATAACGACTGATTTCGCCCATGCCCTATACGGATTGGAACGATTATTTTTTTTCATCACCTTTCACCAAGGAACATGATGCCCGCGAACTAATTTAATAGCCATCCCAAACGACCGACATTGGGGGAGCATGCCTCCTTGGATCACTCTCGTTTTCACATCGGGGGAGGGGGGCAGGTAAGAAAGGTGGCTGGGGGTTGGGG
>LYUA01000412.1:397208-412415 GCA_002093875.1 Calopteryx splendens
GGGGGGGGGGGGGGGGGGAAGGGTGGAAGGAGAGATCGACCTAATGGAGTTGACGAGAGTGAAATGGGAGTGAAGGGCAATTTCACCACTTTCACCGCTTCGAACTCTTTCAAAACCGGCTCGGCACGAATATGCGGGCGCACAGACGTCTTTTGTTTTTTTTTACGTCCTCGACTCGTTACTTATTCAGGCATCGCCTCACTCTCACTTGAACCGTAATCCGCCGCCCTCCTCCCCCCCCCTCTCCAATCATCCACGTCACTCACTCTACGGGAGTGCCTGACCTGTCTCCAGACTGCGCTCGCAGAGGCGAGGAGGGAGTGAGATAGAAGGGGAGGCTGCTGGGAGGGTGAGCGAATCCGCAATGGTCTCATTGACCGGGAATCCATCCCGTCGCAAGACTTCCAAGGAGACGATCGCGAGCGCTATTGAGAAACGTTTTGGGAGGAAATGCCAAACGGGGAGACGGGCCTGTCGGAAGTGTTTCCTTTTGCCCCGGAGGGAGGGGTAGGGCAGTTGCCCTGGCCACCGCTATTGTGGAACCACGTGTTTAGGGAATCCCCCCCAAAACACAACTTTCGGTGAGATCGATGATTCAGGAAAATTTGGAAATTAATGCTGTGATAAATTAAATATGTAACTAAAATGGGGGTCTGGCACTGGAGATTTGACCCTTGCTTCGCACCTGCTTAATATAGTTCTTTTGACAACCCAAAATCCGAAGAATAAGGTCAACATTGCATGAACTCTTTAAAAAGGTATCCTCTACTCGTGTGTCATATTTGAACATAATTATCAGGTTATTTTACAAGCTGTTAAGCGTCAGAAGGGTCGATTATGGGGTCTTTTGGGATACACGACCAGTTCGTATTGCTTGGTTATAAATATAACGAACGAGACTAAAAACAACGATGGTATTTTTTAGACTAAAAGAAGAAACTGACTAAGTTTCAATGGGCTTTCCTATATCTATTCCAAGAAACTGGGGTAAATGTCTGGAATTGTGTGCTAGTTCACCACGCTGCTATGCGCGATTTACGCCGCACGTGTTTGTCGTTCATTGGAAGCTTAAAGAAGAAATATTATAGCCAACAAATTAATTTATATGCTGCTTTTTTCATAAGTTGGGAATTATTGAAGCGATGAAATGAGACACATTTTCTAAACACACACTCATATTATCACTGTAACGTGAATATTAAACATTTGTCAAAGTTACACCTGCCACTTTCACTCAGGCATATTTGGTGTTAGGCGACTGGCCCGTCCTCGAGCAGTCCGCACATTTCAGACAAAAAATAATAGAATAATTGGAGATTATGGAAGGGACACGATTTAATTGCCGATTTTAATTATTTATTCGAGATATATTGTAAGGCGCAAAATTATGAATTGGTGATTAAATTTAACTAACTATAACTTGGGATTCACCAGTTTAGTCAGTCCCGGTAGGTTTATAGTAATTAATGAAAAACGCTGATACCTAAAGCAGTCCCTCCAAAGGTGCTCTCATGTAAGTAATTTACTGAACCTTTCTTGTGAGCCTGTGGCACGGTAGCCCAGTGGGTAGAGTGGAGGGTAAATGTGCGCTATGGAACAAAAATATTTTTTTTCAATTTCACTATAACGACAAAAAAATAACCATAAATTCACGCAAAAATAAGTTCAAAGTCCACAAAAAATAATTAGTGCTATAATTACTGGTTTCATATTCCCATTTAAATGATTCGCAGTAGCATCCTTCAGGCGTATTTTGCCCTTCCTTCAGATAGTCACCCAGTAACAGCAGACCATCAATTGACACGGGGTCTAGTAATGATGTTCCATTATCAAAAGCGAACACAGCGGCTACTAGTAGTACCTTTGGCTGGTCGCGCGAAGTCTTTTTATTAATTTAGCCAGATTCGGAAGTCACTCTTGTCGTTCCGCCACGAATCAATCAGCCCAAAAAAGTCTCCAAATGCTGTTGTGAAACACACAATGAACGACCTGCAATGAAAACCTTTTCTTTTCCTGAATCACTAAGTATCTTCATACCCATATGTATTGTGGTTTGAGGAAAGTGCATACCTACCACCATTTCTGATTATCGTTCGGTTAAAATAACATAAAACCCTCTCGGCACGTTTCGTTACTGCTGGATTAGTTGCCGTTTTCGTTCACGCTATTGTGCTTTCTTAGGCGTGTGTAAGCAAGAAAAGTAATATCAGCATTGGGTATTTTTTTCCACCTGTAATTTACGCGTATTTTTCCCCATTGTAATCGCTTTATAAAGAAGATTAAATTCTTTACCATTGCCTGTCAAGTCTGCTTTAACAAAGCTCTTGGTTACCCTCTTTTAGAAGTTCCCTTATATTTTCCCAGCCGTCATTGCACTGATTCCAGCATTGAAACTTTAGCTCTCCATCGGGATTTGCATTCTTGATACAGTTTTTTTTAGCCTCGAAGCAAACCAAGACTGCTTTGAATTATTTGATTAAATACTTGACCACCTGAAATTGTTCCATCACTTCTAAACCATCGCCATCCTCAACCCTATATTGTACGTGAAAAGTGTGTCTTAGTGCGTGTTGTGGCAAAACAAGATATTCGTTGTACTGCACTGTCAATTTCTAAGGGCTAAACAATATCCGGCCTTTTGTTTGTGACAAACAGAATTTTCATTAGACTTACTTTATTCTTTACCAAAAGCTGCACTGGTAGATACTACTACTTTTTCCCAATCACTCCATTATGTTGGCCCCAGCTTGTCGCATTTCTCCAGGAGACTTCACGATAAAAAGAACCCGGTTCCATATTTCCCTCCCCGCTCTCTTATTTATATCTTTAACAATGCCAATTTTCACCTTACTCTCTACCTCCCTCTTCGTTTCGTTTCTTTCAGCATTCCTCTTGGTCAATTCCACGGCTACTGATGGCGACAAAAATCTCACTACCATTTGTAAAATATTTCATGATGACGAAGAAATTAAAATATTTGAATTTATGTTTAAATTTTGCCCGACTTTAAGCAGAGAATTTTAATTTCGTCCATTAAAACTCCAATCTTTTGAATCATTGAATTTCGATTAATTATTGCGATTGTCAGAAGCGCTAGTGATCCCGGTGTGACTTGACAGTGTGTTGAAGACCCTGACAATGATCGTTTGTCCGGTCGCGTCCGCCTCCGGCATTCACGTGCTGGGGTATGATTATTGTTCAAGTCACGTAGGTCAGATTCGAAGAAAAGAGAGTCATATCTCCATCCTAGTGCAGTGAGCGAAGAAAATTCATGTGCCTACCACCTGACCAGTCGGCCGGACCGCTACAATTTTCTTAAGCGACATGGGGACTGGCTGAGTACCTATTCAAAACTCTACTGCCCACACCTATCAAATCAACCTACGGGTTGATCAATGAATTTTTTCGTGGACCCAAAAAATCACAGTAATCAACCCAAAGGTCGGTTTGGTAGGCGAGGCTAGAGCTCACCCAGTACTAAGCCCACCGGCGTGTGAAATTCACGCATCAGCGTGGTCCCAAATTGGAAAGAAATTATTTACACTGCAATTGATCACTTGAATTTAATGTTTGCTTAGTAAATATATGCACCAATAGTAGATAATTTGAAAGTTTCAACAGCGAGAGATGCTTTCGTGGCAAGGTGTGCGACGCTGAGCGTGTACGTACATGAGCCCCATAGATATTAATTATCTATTTTTCAAGCACTAGTAGGAAATGAAGAGAGGAGCGGTTCTCTGAGAACTGCGAGTAAGACTGTTTGCTATGCCTCTAGGAAGTGCATCAGCTGATTGCAGTGATTTTATCATTTGTACCACTGTACTACTTACGCCTGGCGATATCGCCACTCCAATTAAACGTTCCGAGACGGATCACTTCCGTGAGTAGTTAACGCTTTAGATCTTTTTCTACTCGCATAGCGTCGGTAAAAGCTATGATCTCGAGCCACCTCAATAAGGAAACAGCTTATGGCGCAGGTTACACTTTAGGCACCAAAGCCGCTTACCCACAAGGTTGCCAAAGCTGTTTAGAGATATCTACGCTTTCATCTCGCAGTCGAAAACATCGATGCGGGGAACTGTATATTATGTCACGTTGCTGATGAATAGGAAAGTAGAACACAGGAGGAAATATAGCCCAAAAACAAAAACTAAATAAGGAGCATTCTCCTTTTGAAAATATGTAAGCCATGAGACTCCTAACTATTATTTAAATTATATTATCACTAAATTGGAAAACACGATAGACGCTAGTTATGACATATTTTGATTTAGGCAAAATTATTTATCTTCTCAATTAGATCGTTACCCTTCTATCTATTTTTTTATTAATACCCTTGCCTACCCCTGTTAGTCTTCAGTGCAGTTAGGCTTAAGTAGGATAGATGAACATAGAGTAATTTCTCTATGATATGAACTACTAGAAAAATTAAAATTATCAAGATTACGAAAGGGGCTACTTAGGCAAAAATCCAACACATCTCTAACACATTATCGAACTGAGAAATTAAAAACGGCGTCAGCTGTTGGACATTTAGGAAGGTGGTCTCTAAAGCTGGATGTGTAGATACTTTCAACTCATTTACAGTTGTAGACGGAGGCTATATGTATTCCGATAGCATCCAACACACTAAGTGTAGATAGTAATCAGTCATAATGAAGTGGAGTAGCAATGCGCAGTGCTCGGCAATTTTCTTAAGACCATGTTTCTTAAAAGCAGGTGTGACCAAAATAGCTCGAGAAAAATTAAATAATCCAGTTTGAGAGCGAAGAAAAAAAAGAAAGGAAAGCCACTGTGTGGCTACTCGGTGTTCTCCTCGCACGAGTATCCCCCACGCAATGGCAAAGCCGTCGAGTACCTTAGAGCACCTTCAGCCTCCTCAGACCACCCCCTCCGGAACGCGACGGATTAAATGGGCCACCGCAACTCCGGACCCGGCGACGGTTTCCACCCACCCACGCCACGCCCACCCCCGTCTCGCCCCGTCTGACCCGCCTTAGCCCCGGGTCCCTGCCGCCCCGATTCCGACCTAAATGCGAGAGGCCCCGCCCTTATCCGCTGGATTCTCTTAAATATCCCTTTCACATTTCCGCGGGGTGCCAACGTGGGTGACCCTGCCCGGCGGGGGCGGAGGCACATTGCAGCTGGGCCGGTCAACGGGGGGCGCGGTCTGCGTCCTGGGAAGTTTTCTAGGCTTTTTTGAACCGCGAGTGCCGGGTGAAATGGCATCAATTGTTCTAAGATTTCTTTATCTAATTCGCACTTCGATCCGAATGTGATGAAGTGCTACGTTTGATTACGAAATCCCTGACTCACTCTTAACGAAGAGCTCGAAGCGTTTGTGGACGTAGGTACTTCGTATATTCCTACAAGAGTGCTCATGACTACGACCAATTTAAGAAGGAAAAATGTCTTACGAAGTGATAGTCTTAACTAACAGTTAACTAACCTTGTGTACCCAAAAATAAGGATAGAACTTTCCTACAGGATTTTCCTGTAATGGAAGCAGATAAATATTATAATCCTCAGGGAAAGCGGTGGTCACCTTGATACAGAGAACTTAGAACGCATTTTCTACTAAAATTCGCTTTCAAATAAACAAATATTTAGTATTTTTTTATTCATTCCATCGCCCACAAAACAGTTGATAGTAACATGATCCATTATTCACGTGCAGTAATTTTTATTGACGTGTTCAGAAAGGATTTTTTTTGAAATTTTAAATATGACAGTTTTATCTATATTTCTAATATTTTTATACACTAATTGTATCAAAATTTGTTTCGGATTGGTAACTTTATTTGGAAAGTGTATCACCTTTTATAGATATCTACTATATTCGGGAAGTGTGGAATGGTTCATTTATTGTAGAGCACTGCCCACCTCAGAAAAAAACCGCGATGGTATAAACGAAAATCTTCGAGAGAGGGCAAAGTAGAGTAAACCGTAACTTTTAGACATAATTTCCTAACATTTCCCAGCGTACATGGGTGTGTAGCGGAAATTAAGTGATGTAAATTCTAGCATCAAAATGTAAAATCTACTCATTTTTCTTTAACCTGATCGAAAAATAAAGATGTTTCAAGAATACGAGTGCTTGAAAAAAAATATTTTGTAAAATATTGCCATTGCAGCTCCGAAACTAAAACGATAAAATATCTAGCAATATGTGTAATAAATTGACAAAAACTTAATTGAAATAAATTCATGAAAAAAGAAATAAAACTTACTCGTACTGAATACATTTGCGGGGACTAATTCAGTATTTGCTTTGTTTATATTTCTTCAAATGTAGCGGTTAGGTGCACTAAGAAAAGGCTGCACCTTGTGTATCTTTCTTTATTTTTCAGCTTATTTCCTCGTGAAACACTTTTCACAACCTACTAATTTATTGTGTGGTCCCTTTCGATTCCCTCGGCGTTACTATTGTTGGCAATTTATCAAAAACTTTCAGTCAGAAAACAGACGCATTGGAACCACGCCACCACGAAGCAGGTACGTAATCGGAGAGGTAATAGTAATATTAGAAATTGCTTTCCATTTCGATGAACTCAAGATCAAATAGAAGAATAAGGCTGCATGAACAACCTTTACGCTCTGTATCACATTTTGGGATGATTTCCCGCGCGAGGCGGAAGGGTGGATATATTATTTCCCAACATTTTCCAGTCACAAATAAAATAACAATTAAATGGGGCCAGTTAGGAAAGCATCAGTTAACCAAGCCAATCAATTAAATGTGTTCTCGGGCTCCGTCAAATAAATCACACTTTGCGAAATTTCGTTGCAAGCGCTTTGGGAAAGCTTTGAGCGGTTGAATGGTCGGTCTTGACCCAAAAATCAAGTCATTTGGTGCGTGGGTGTCAATATCTATTGACCTGGATACTGCATAAAAAGTTAAGTTTCCGTCGTGGCTTGAATTAAATTGGAAATGGACATGGAAGTGAAATCTAAACGTTTAAGAATAGGGATGTAATAGTTTTTAATACGCACTTCTCTTTGATTAGTTTCGTAGAATGTTGGGCACAATTCATGTCCACAATACATCTGTTTCCTTTTATCCCTTGCCTATTTCCTCTACTTCTCTCTCTCGATATTTCTTTGAAAAATCCACTCGTTAACTAGGGTCTTGATCAGCAACTAGGGAATCTGAAGCTAGTTAGCTAGACGAAAAGAAATTGCGAGTTCGAATGTTTTTTTCTTCTTATTGTGGTGGCTTATAGGTATAAAATTACAATCAATAAATTAACGACAAAATTAAATAAAGGGTCTAAAAATCACTGCACCAATTGGTGAGATTCAGAAGCACCAAATATTCTGAAAGCATCTGTATTGTATCGTGCAAAATGATTTCTCAGATTTATTTAACACCATCCGCGTTCTGCAATTTCAAAATAACAATTTATGTCTTCTCCAATGAAATTTTTAAAAATAAAATTTGGTGCCTTAGTTCATTAAAATTTTTTGATTGAATGACTGGATACCAGAAGTTGACTAGCAGCATCTAGGAATTTCGAAAATGTTAAATAATAACTGCATTCCTTATCGTATGAACCTTATGTATCAAACAACCCATAAATCATAGTACAATATTTTCGAAGACTGAATGAAAACACAAAACGCTAATCGAATTGCTATCTACAAATATTCTTTCTTCCTCTACGGTTCACCGTTTCCAGACCATTTAAAAAAAACCACTTCCAACGCAATCGGCCGAACTACAAGATCAGAAACAGAATTTTCCCAGTCGGATTTTGCAATGGCTTACGGCAACTCCAAAAGAAATTTCACCGAATGGCCAAGTGAAAGAATTTACGATAAGAAACCTAGCGTTCCAAAAGATGAAAAAAAAGACGAAGGGGAAAGGCACCACTTGGCGGAAAGAAATTCTCACGGTTGATTTGGCCCCTGCGACAATAGGCCAAGTGTGTCGCCATAGAGATTGACTATACTAGATACCGCGCTGACTTTTGCTTTTTACATCGGGTGCATGAGAGCCTATTTCGCTCACAGAGGTGGGCTTCGTGACTTGGTAATCGTGACGCAATCTAAAAGGCTTGGCTGGTGAGAGTGATCACCGGTGGACCACGAGGACAACCCAATCGAGAGAATGCAACTAAGCAGCGAGAGCTACGGATGGCACCACCCCCGCAATTCGCAAGGCAGGGTTTTCATTCGGTAATCCGCCATGGAATTGACGCATTATAGTGTACAGTAATGCTCGGCTCCCCCTAAATGCCGACGGTTTCCAAGTAAATCTCATCAAAACTATTCCCAAGCGAAACGTCATTGCTAAATGGAAACATCCCACGGTCGTGAAAGGAATTTCTTTCCAAATCACGAATCAATTATATTTTTTTCACTAAAATAAGCAAACTTGAAAGAAGCAATCATTGATCACTCGAATGCACCAATTTTCCTGTAGCTAATATAATTCTGCTTCACTTTCACTCACACGAATCGTGTGCATTGGTTCGCGCTAATGACTCGTATTTCCCATATAGGTATGCATTTTTTTTTGCATTGGCTAATTTATTAGTAACAGAATAAGGTTAGATTTGGCAGTTCTCCGGTTTAAAAATAATCAATATGGCTGGGAGAGAAAGGTAGAACGTGAGGATTTCAAGTTCCTTTTACAATCTGAAATTTTCCCTCGATCCTGTCAATTAAGAATATGTAGGGTTAACAACACCGTTAACACCGATATCAAATTATTCTATGCTCAAAATTACGCTCAAATTACGACTTATCAAAATGGTCAGTTCTTCGGAGTAGGAAAGGAGGCACAAATCACAATAATTTTGATTCTTTGCAACGAAGTCTTCCTCGGCGTCATAGAGATGAATTCATGGTTTTACGCTTTGCTACCGCCAGTTTCTCCAGGTCAGACCTGTAGTCCTTTGTTTGACGTTTGTACTGAAGAAGGACGCTGGAATTCTGGCGAAACAGTCGTCCAGAGATCAAATCATGACAGAAAACCGAAAACAAAGTTGCTTTGGTGCTTTCATTAAATTGGTCACGATTAAAAAAAACCTATAACGTTTGTGGAATCGAAACCATTGAAAATTTATATTGTAATAAAATTAGTACTGGCAAAGTTTGAAAAATTCAAATAACCAGGGCTTTCAGCAATGTGACCGCAGAGCGTGCGAGTTCTGTTCAAATTTAAGTAGTCTTTGGCTTCCTGTTAACACTCAAATTGCATTTCATACGAAAATTGGAAAACATTTGATGGGTCATGTTATTCATTAGATTTTTGGCCTGACTTTACAAAACATTTACCCGTTTTTGTGGTATTTTTTTTAATTTTACAATCCCAGTCTTACTCAAACTATATCAACCAATTAATGGGAAGTTAAAAAAATATAAAGTTCTACTAAAATGGAGCAGTTCATAAAACTATTTTCAAAGATACACTAATTCCATCCGAATCGGTGCTCTTTCATAGTTTAGCTATCATCCAGAGTTCATTCATTTGGGTCGACGTAAACACGTAATATCTGTATTGCCCGAGTGATTTTGTAACATATTTTTTTCATATTAGTCTTTTGTATTGAAAAAGTTTTTCACGAATTCCAAAATGAGAAAGCAGGCAAAAATACCGGAAAAAAACTGAATTTTGCCATTAGTATTAGACCGGAACACAACAATAATTCAAGCTTTCGAACGAGCAAAATCATCAGAAAAAAAGCAGGCTTGAGTAACCCATTGATGGCTCCTGGTACAAAGGAAGGATATTTTATTTGAAAATACTCATTTTCAGGTGAATGACTCGGAATCATTTTCCGTTTTGTTTTATTTGAATACTTCAAACTTGAAGTTTAACTGCTGCAATACTTATCTCCACGTGAAGCACACTAGCTGCCTGATTAATTTATCGATGAAGAAAATGGTAGTCAATTGTAAAATACTTAAGTTAATATAGGTGAAAAATTTTGTAAAAAAGTTGAACACTAATGCAATCGTTTGATCGTTACTGGCTTCACTGGCAAAGAAGGAACGGAGTCACCCTCAATATAACTTATAATTATCTGATACTTGCTATAGATTTAACAGCTAACTTTAAATATGTACAAAACCCTTAGGCGATACCAATTCTTTAGAGCATTTTAAGAAGAATTCTTACTTCTTTTTAGCTTGAACTTCACAGAGAACTGCTTGAAGAACGGCCTCTTTGAAACAAAATACAGTTACGATAAAACGGTAGCAAAGCAAAGTGGAAAATAACAATATAATTTAAAAGAATAGTAGCCATGCATAATTACCTTACCAATATATTTCGAGATTGGGCCTATGCGGACGGTATATGGATTCGCTCTTAATGGCTTCTCTTTGTTTATTTCATTTTAAGTTCATATTGAATTTACAACTTATTTCCATATTAATGCTCTGAATCGATTTTTTTTAATTAAACTATGCTAATACAGCCATTTAGGGTGGAGCACCTTCAATTTGTGCATTAAATGGTTACCTGTATAGGGGTTAGACAAAGATGCAGCCTGTCACCGGCACTATTCAACATACCTATACTTGGAAAAAGGGGAAATAAATAATTGGAAAAGGCAATAAAAGAAGTAGAAGGAGCGGGCATCAAAGGATTTACGGTGAATGGTGACGAAGTTAAAATGCTCCGCAAATGACATCGCCGTTATAGAAGAGAATCCAGAAGACCTACAGGCATCACTGAACGCAATGGAAGAAGAGCTTCAAGAATATAACATGAAAATCAACAATAAGAAAACTAAAATACTAGCGTGCGAACGAGAGAAGCTGGCAGCAGACGTCCGACCCGACCAACTACAAGGAGAGAAATTAGAAGTGGAATCATTCACCTACCTCGGAAGCACCGTAGTATGGTATGGAAGAAGCTCGACGAACATCAAACGCAGAATAGCTAAAGCCAAGAAGGCCTCTTTGATGAAGAGATATCTGCCACGCGCAAAGAAGATTACAGACAAGGAAGAAGTACGTCAAAGCATTCGTATGCGTGGTACTTTATGGATCAGAGGCATAAACAATCGGAAAAACAGAGCAGAGAAGAATTTACGGTATTTATGGCCTTCGAAACCTAAATGTTGGAGACGATTACTGAAGATCAAATGAACGGATAAAGTTAGAAATGAAAAAGTACACAGAATAGCAGAAGAGGAAAATACAACATGGAGCACCACGCGGAAAAGAAAAACCAGATGGTTTGGTAACACCATGAGAGACAATGGATTTTTTCAGGAACATAATCGAAGGGAAAGTCATACGGGGAGATCAAGGGATAAATATGCACGACAAATAAAGGGGAATGTAAGAAGGAAGACCTACAGTGGAACAACAAGGAATTGACATGGGATAGGGAAGAATGGAGGGCTGCTGTCAACCAATCTTAGGATTGAAAGACTATGATGATGATGGTTACCTGTGTTCCCGAATCGTATGGAGATCATACGGAAGGTTAGTTTGATGGAGAGAGTAGGGCATCAAATCATTTAGCCTGTTTGCATCAGAAATCACCTTTCATGGATCATTCCATTTGAACGGCCAGTCGACGTTTCCTTTCTCGGTCAAGGATTGGCAGTTGACCCGGTTGACTCCATTTCGAAGGAAACCGCAACAAAGTGCAATGACCTCTGGAGAAAAGACTGGTCGTAATTACCGTCGTCTCTTTCAGCAACGCTCCGCTGACCTCTGTCCAGCCGCGGTTTCTAGAAGGATGACTTTCCAAGCTATGGCCTTCTCCGATGGCCAAGGCTAAAAAAGTAAACCGGGCGCGCGGTGGTGCATGGGAAAATCCACGGCTGCATCGAATTTCGAACCACTTTCGTCTTTTCCTTCTCAATGACACCCTTCCTGTTCAAATTGCAAGCACCTTTTCACTTTGCGACCTGGTGGCTGTTTCTCCGTGTGTGAGGATGCTCCGATGACCTTCATATTCTCTGGCCTCTCGAGGCACTCTCATGGACGCAACACATTCATTATTCTTAGAATGTGTTTATCTCTTGGGCAGGCTCAAGGGCGAGGAGTTAAATTGCATTCCATATAATTTTATAAATTAAAATTACCCGTAAAAACTCGTCCCTCGTGATGAAAGTGCTAAATTGAAAACATTCGTCATTGAAAGAATTTTTTTCACATTAAATACATTAATTCGTAATTTTTATTAGCATCATCATTGACGGTCGTTACTCCTGGACTTGATTTTTCGTAACTCTCCGCGTGGAGTTATCTTATCGGTTAACTCCTTAATGGCATCATATATTTTCTATTATTCTCTACAATTATTGACTTCACCCGATATCTTGCTATGAGTTTCTTTCTGTACAATTTAAGCGCAACAGAACTGTTTTCCCCAAGCTACTTTTAATGTGAATCCGCGTTAACCTTCCTTCCATTTAAATCAGAGTAAGATAGTTTCAATTTTAGTTTGGCACCATTCGTAGGAAATTAAAAATTTAGACCAGCACATAGCGCAAGTCTTTACGGTCAAAAAAAGATGCGATTATCTTATGTATTTCAATTCTGTGGAATATGATGAAAATTCAGACATGTATTTCCGCACGCATAACCCGTTTAGCCCATTTCGGTGGCATTCGGGGTAAAAGGTTTACCTTTGCCATCTTTTTGCAGAGATTACTAATCGCATAATTCAATAAATGTAATTTTTGTTCAATGAGGTGATATTAACTCCCGTGGATCATTTATGCATCGGCAAAGTTTAGCTTTCCCGGCCGTTAGGTTTGGACACTTTTCACTCCTTTTCGTCTCCGGCTCTCCATAAATTTGAAGGTTCTTTTTATTTCCCTCGTACCTCGAAACAAAAAAGAAAAGATAATTTCGAGAAATATAATTCTTCCAGTGCACACCGAGGAGGGAAACTAGTGAAACCTCTTGTCGTCGTGAGGCAGATGTTTCAAAGTGAGAAGTTGATGTTTCCAAGGGACATAGAAATTGGTTTTCTCTTACAGGCTCTCACGGTCATTACCAGCGCCGTTTATGCGGGTGATGACCGTCAGGCCAACAAACCTGAGCCCCCTCTCTCTCGGATAACAGAAGTGCGAATCTAGGCCATGCAAATGCAATCAAGTTTTTGCAGTTCGTCTAAAAACTGCGGACACGTAGAAATCAATCTTGGTTAAAAACAAGTTTTAAAGTATATTATATTGAGAGAATCATACTTCCGCATGTCTCACTGAGATGCTGGCATTATCAGTACAGATAATAGAGAGCCTTAAGCCCTTGATTTTGTGCATAAGCAACGAGATATTTTTTTTAATTATCCTTCATTTTCAATGTTTATAGCATTTATTCAATGAGAAATTTAAAATGTTTCATTTTCTTAAGCAAACCAGCCTCACGTACGAGAACGAAAGAAAGTGATATGCATGAAATGTAGAAGCTGATAGAAATGTTTGTAGCAGAGTGAGAGACCTACTGAATAAATGAAAATTAAACGCTAAATTTATTTAATTGATTACATGTGGATTGTATGCTACTTTATAGATCGTGATTTGAGAACATTAAAAATAACTAGGAACCCAGTAATTATTTCCCAAGCTATTTTGAACCAAGGCTAAAAAAATAGAGCCTGTCAAGTGACAACAGATTTAATGTCTTGAAAATCGGTTTTCAATAATACTTTACCACACCTAGATTCCAAGAAAAAATAAACAGAAAGTTCTCTAAGAAATTAAACCTGGAAATAGAAATACCGTCAGTGATACGGAAGAAGGGCCGATTGATTGACGAGAACCTGATATTCTTATTCGCAAGTGTTGATTTTGTGAACGGAGCGGAGAAAGGGATCAGCTTCCCCCATTCACCCCACCATCACTTTTCCCCTCCTCCACATCCTTTCCCCCCTCACCTCTCTATCACCCATGTTGGAAGAAAACTTTCACCTTCTCCCGTTATTTATAAACCAAAGGATGAGGAACGTGGCATTATGAAAAAAAAGAAATCTTGCGCAATTCGGAACTTGAGGGCAGAAAAAAACGAATGCGCTCCCAGGGATAGACGGAGCCGAATTTCACCAGGACGAGCCTGCTCATGTATCCTTTCCCACGCCGCCAAGGTGGCATTTGCAAAAATTTTCCGATCCCACCCTCCGGCCAATGAGGCCAATTTCCCAACAAGAAAAGAGACGCCGAAAATGTTTGCGAGAGGATGAATGACGAGAACGCAGGAAGGGTGGGACCGCTGGAAATCCGGCAACCCAAACCATCCAGACCATGAGGTATAACCTATCGGCTGGAGCTCCCAGAGTTTGCATTGATCTTCATTTTCTATTAAATTGAAAACATTTTCCAGAAAATGAAGAAGACGAGAGCGCAGGAATGGTGAGAAGTTTTATTAAATAAAATCCAAATCGGTATTTATAATTAGAAGATTTTCACAACGGTGTTGATTACTTGAGAGCGTCTTTAAAGGACGGAGCATACGCTTTTTCCAAAGACATTTAGTTCAAAATTAAGATTTCAGGCTAGAAGAGAAAAATCCCGAAAAACATGCTTTCGATAAATATTCCCCCCACACTTCTGCCACCATATCCCCCTGGAACAAAGAACAATTCATTCCAGAACAAATGGTCACGACGTCAAGATCTTTATGCTTAACAGAACCTCCAGCTCCTAACTATTTCCAACCTCAGGTTCCCCTCCAGCTATAGTAAAAATTTTCAATTTCCGTTAAACCTTTTTAATTGGATTTCAATTAGCCAGATATATTTCACTTTTATAAACAAACTTTTACAGCAATATAAATGAAACAAGACAGATCTAAATAACAAAATTTACGATTGCGCACAGCGATGGTAAGATTAAGGGCCATCAGTTGAAATATAAAATCTTGCAAATAATCTATTAAGATATAAAGCGTAACAAAATAAAATACTAGAATAAGCTCATATCAGTCCGATTACAGAGATACGAGTATTACGTCCAATTCCTACCTCTGTTAAATTCCTATTAATAATAGAACCACATGAAAGCAGGAATTACGCGTGAAATTTGTAATTATCCAGGTATGTATCGATAAAGGTGGCCAAGTTCCTTTGTCTTTAAATCATCCTATCTATTGAAATGCATCAACGTTTTCCGCTGATTAAAATCCATTTATTCGAGTTCCAGTTCCGTAATCAGCAAGAAAACCGCAGTTTGAATCTTCGGCTCATACTGCGAAACCAAACTACAGCATACGTCACTTTACCACCGCCCCCCC
>LYUA01000412.1:505288-520046 GCA_002093875.1 Calopteryx splendens
CAACTAATATCATAATCAAACCAATTTCCAACCATTTTAATGATAGTTTACACCATTTTTTCTAATAATGTATGCACTCCTGAATACCGTTTTTGCTGGCAAGTACATACCTTCTATGCATTTTTCCAAGTTTGTACATTCTTCTTAACTTAAATCTTCAATGTAACCCTAATGTAAAATTTTCTAATAAGGTATAATGGCTACCTAATTATGAAAATTTTCATTGGGAACAAAGTATTTAAATCACATCATACAGTCTACATATCATTGAGGATAACTGAAAATGAGCTAATTCCTTGGATGAGCTAGCTCTGTGATGAATTTTTCTCACTTTTGCATTATATACATCAACAGGCCTGGAAAATTTTGCTACCATTTATTTGCCCATTACACAGATTACCCTTTCAGTCAACCAAAGCAAGGATTTTCAGTAAAATAAAATCACCTTTTATGGACCCTTGTCTTGCTTTCTTGTAAAGGCCTTTAGTGTCTCGAGTTTCACAAACATTCAACGGTGTGTCCACAAAAACTTCGAAGAAGGGAAGTTCACTCTCTTTATGGATCTTTCTTGCCATCTCACGATCCTGTTTGGAGAATAAGAGTAAACACATTTCAATGCATGGCAACCATAAAGCTAATGTAAATGGCTGGTTCACCTCATAAACTTCATCATTCAGGTGATTACATCGTATGTATAAATAAGGGAGCACTAATAAATTATGTAAGCTACAATGTATTTTAGTTGGCCAATGTGAACTAATGGAAAGGATAAAAATTGATGTATGGTGCATGATGATAAGTCATTATTTAGCAATGCTAATAAAATGTTATAGTATTCTGAAGACACATTTAGTATCAGCTACATAAATGCTCAAATGTTTCTCTTTAAAGGTTCACCTACTTTATTCTACTCTAATTTATTTCAATTTAGAAAAATTCTTTCTTTAAAAATTTTAAGGGACTTTATAAGCATATATTGTGCATTAAGTATGCCTTGGATGCTCCCAAGGGGAGATTATTCCTAGGATACAAGTTGGCCACATGGGCCACTTGTCAGTCACTACACTGCCATACCTGAATATAGAAAGAGATTCCCACTAGGTATTTCCTGAACCATACCATCCTCATTTTCCTGAGAATGAAAGGAAAGGCATCATTTCTGGGGGAATTTTGACTTTTCTCTATAGCTGTCAAATTTTATTCCTCATTATCCAACCCAAAGGTTGGTTGTTGAGTAGTGAGGTCAGGTCTGACTTCTAAATAAGCCCAATGGCATACAAAATTCTCATATTAAGGGTAGGGGGACCATTTCCTTTCCTTATGCCACTCATAATTTTCCTAGCATGTGGAGTCCAGAAAATCGAATCTTGTATTTTATATGGGGATGTTCAAAGATATCACACCAGCTTTAAACCCAGGACTCTCTGGTTAGGTGCCAAAAGCTCTATCCATTAGGCTACCCTACAATGTTAATTTCATCGTAGACACTAAAAGAATGTATATTATTACAAGGGTTCATGTAACTTATCTTCATAATCTATCTACATCTATTAAATGTAATAAATGCAGAATATCAATAGGCAAAGAAATGTTTTGCTAATGTTGATATTTTATTATTTTCATGATTTCTTTAAGTGAGTTTTAATACAATCAACTCGACAGTTTTGTGGATGGGTATATATATTTAAATGTTATTTTAAAGAAAGTACAAAAAACTGGTCACCCTGAAACAAGTTTAGTTTTCATAAAATGTTTTCTGATTCAAATTGTGTACTCCAAGTTTATTTAGCTAATGTGTTCTTTAGTGTCATTCTTGGAAGTTCCCCTTCATCATAAATTAATATCGATGTAATGTTGCAATAAATCATTTTGAAAACATTCCACGACCCTATGCCACTTTTGTCTTCATATGCATCAGCACAGATATCAGACTGACACAATTTCATTTACCTTAGAGAATGGTGAAACAAAGGAGCACAATGCAACAACCCCTGAATCGGCAAACAGCCTGGCAACCTCGGCAACTCGTCTAATATTTTCTTCTCGATCCTCTGGAGTGAAGCCAAGGTTTTTGTTCAAGCCCTTACGAACATTGTCTCCATCCAGCCCATAAGCAGGAATTCCTCTAGAAACCAGGTATGCTTCAAGCTCAAATGAAACAGATGTCTTACCAGCTCCAGAAAGGCCTAAGAAAAAATATTTTCAATAAAAATTTGGTATCATTTGAACAATGTTAAAAGTCTCAGTGGCATTTCTATAATTTTAGAAGAGGATTGGCATTAGACACTTACTCAAAGCAACTTATTGTGAAACTATTGACAGATACCACTTCCATGGCTGGAAATTTTTCAGTACCTATTTATTGTCAGCTAACTTGTAATTCAGATATGGAGATATGTCAATTCACAAGACAGAAGTTCTACGGATGAAATATTTTTTGTCATCTTTCTCATTCCTTTGGGTTGTTTAATATTGACAGCAAGCATTTAAGAAAAATATTTTCATAACACACATAACTATTTAATATAAAAGTCAAAATTTATTTTCATTAAATATTTTCAATCAACTGTTTTCTTTTTTATCACAATTCATTGAACATTTTCACTTTCCTATAAGCTTCATAAAACTAGAACCAATGCTTTATCACTAGAGGAATATTCCATTTTCTCCATGCACAAGCACACAATTAATTACATACCACAATTTTAGACAAAAATATTTTTTTAAGCACCTGACTCAGATAACTATAGTAAGCATGTAGCCCAACTACAATAAAATTTATCCACTTAAATATTGATTTTTTTTAATATCCTAAGTAAGATCAAACACTCTTATCATGTTACACTTTTGGGGAAGACATTGTGACATTTGCTCAGTTTAGCAGCTTAACCTAATAGCTGACCCAAAGAAGAGATAAGACTTGATTACTCAAGTTCAAGTGATTAAAAATTAAGTTCATCCTAGAAAAGAATAATGAGCAACAGCCGGTTTGATTTAGGATAAGTAAAGCATAAAAAGCAATTAATCAACATGTCCTAGTGGATTCAACCTGATTCCTCAAATTTTATATCTAAATGAAACCCTAGCTTTAAAGTTTATTTTGTGTGTCAGTATTTGATATATCAAGGAACCTACAAATGAAATAATAACCAGTTATCTTCTAGTTATGGTCTAGTTTGAAAAAGATATTATCAATATTCACTTTACTGAAGTAATGATACCTCATAAAAGATAAAAAATATACCACATACACCCATCATTTTTCTACCAAACTAACCTTTAGGTTGATTATTGTGGTGGTGATACCCACCAAGGTTATAAATGAATGCAAAATGAATTTTCTATAGCTGGTTACATATCCAAGTGAGGCATAAAGAGTGAAACTTAGATGTAACAGATAATGGAAACTGAATCTTTACTATAACTCAATCCTATCAGAGTGCTCATATTATGTTGAACTGGACGTGTGCAGTCTCCCATGCTCCTAGATCAATGGCATTCCTCAGGGCTTGTGTCTTGGCCCAATTCTATTTTTGATAATGATTAATGATCTACCTTCTAATGTTGAACTGCTTCCATTCTTTAAGCAGATGATGCAGCCTTTTTTACATGAGCAGCCTAATCTACAGGATTTCACAGATATGGTTGATACCAACTTGGTTTCATATTAAATTTAGAGGAAATACATAATTTAAAATGTAGCCTAAATAATGTACCCAAATTAGATACCCCCACCAAATTTTTGGACTTCCATTTTGACTCTAAACTGAGCAGGAGTTCACACATTAATGAGGTCAGCAACAGATTATCGAAAGCATTACGTCTTCTGAGAATGTTAATCCCTGCAGAGCACCTGCTTTGCTCTTTTTAATAGTCATCTTAATTTTGGACTTGCTATGATATTCTGATTTGTGTATTTGTCTGATGTACTGTCTCATGTTCTGTTTTGTCAAGGCCTTGCTTACTTAATGACCAATAAAAAATAACTAAACTATATAAATCAAAGCATTGGGGCCACATCATTTTACTACTCTGCAGGGAATTTCTATATACTCACATAAATGTTTTTCTTTGTGGTTTTCTAAGAACAATCACCTCACTGATTGCCTAATACTAAAATTTACTGATAAGACAAAGGTTCAATTTCAATGCAGAAAACAAATGTCACTACTGTACTTGTTCATCTACCAGGAACATGTCTATAAACAGTGGTAGATGCTATAATAAAACTTCATTGTCATTTGACTTACCAGTGAACCATACAGTGCAACCTCTGAAACCCCGTAAATTGCCAAGTATTTGCCCTCGGTTGTCTCTGGACACATGGTGCTTTTGCTCAGTAACGTTGGTAGCAACCTGGAGAGCCTATATATTTCAAATACAAAAATGCCAATAAATAATCAGTATGAATAAATACTGGATTTGCTCATAAAAATAAGTTCAGACACAATCAAGCTGGCAAAAAAAATTGAAATAAACAAAAAAAATTAAAATAAACAAAAAAAATTAAAATAAACAAAAAAATTAAAATAAACAAAAACATTAAAAATTCAAGGAAGAATACAAAATAAAAATCAAATAATGCGGTGAAAAATGATCAATGGAAAAATGAAAAAGGATTAATGAATGAATTAGTGAGTATGTATTTTAACCCCGAGGTCATAATGTGCATGCATATGTGCATAAAAATATTTTGATGGAACGGATCTTCCATTGTTGTAGTCAATTAGGGTAGGCATTTCATCGAGCTGAACTAATGAATAGTATTATGAGTACTTTAATATATGTTAACACAAAAGTTTTAACTATGAATTGAAGAAGTAAAATTAAGTGACCAGGAAGAGTAAAAAAAATAAGCCTATCTGAAGTATGATGAATGACCCTACAAATGTATTGGCAGATTAAATCACAACTAAACTGTCTACCTGTAACTAAATGTAAATTTTCAATGAGCAATACAATATATTCAATTAATTATTCTATGGAATTCAGGCAGGACCAGTTTTAGATCTGAATTAGGTATATGAAATAAAGAAGTTTTCCCTCCATCAAATAATAATATTTTGTATTCTTCTCATTAATTATCTTTTATTGACAATTTCACTGAATAGCATTATTTCTATAAAGACATAAGATGATCAGTTATATTAACAAATGACTCTTTAGGGGAGTGCAAGGTCCATCAAGGAGTAACATGTTGCTTGTTTTGCATATATGTACAGTCAGTCCAGCACTGAGCCTGATTGAGTTCTATTATAAACACTACATAGTTCTCCTCTGTATTGTTTCAGCATCTTGGAAAGACAAAACGACTATATTACCCTTTCCTCAGCAACACTTCACGTTCATTCAACTATGCACAAAATAATCTCAGGACAGCCAATTTAGAAATGTTGACTTAAAGTTAGAAAAAGTCTTCAATAATAATTCGATTAGCACCAGATATCAAAATAAAAGGTTTTCCACGGCTCACCATATACAAAAAATATCTTATCAATAAATATTAAGAAAGGTGACAAAAATAAAATCGAGAGAAATTAAATGGGAAAAAAACAGAAATTACCCCAATAAGGATTCATAAATGCATCACATATTATGAATACTCATTAATGCAGTACAATTTGCATTCCTTCTGACATTTGAGAAATTTACCAAATGAGAAGTATCGTGCACTTAAAATAGCCAGTAGACTGCTGGATTTTACAAATATATTGACAAGGATTTGCATGCTGCGAAGGATTCCAATTTTAACTTCAACTAACAAATACATGGTGTAGGCAACTTAAATGGCAAATTTTGTAGCTGAATCAACGTAATCTTATAGCCTTTGAACATTACTGGCCAAAATAAATTACTTTACAAATCAATTAGTAGGTTAGACAATTTAATAATAACGCATTAATATTTTGGTTTTTATTTGGAACTGAAATCTGCATTACCTCTAAAAAAAAATTGGAGTATCAATAAGGATTACAGAATAGGAGATATATGAAAGAGGATTTGATTCAAATTAAAAACTTACTTCGAAAAGGAACCATAGCCTCACTTGAAGTAAAATAAGGGCTTAAAAGGAGCTGTTAAACTATTAGAGACACAACATTACATAAGCATGCACTCTACACCAACCAAAGGGAAAAATGACATGTATGAGTAAAGAAACCAAACCAACAAGAAGTGAGCCATGCAACATTCTTGTTTTTCCCCACAACAACAATACACTCAAGCAACTTCACAAGCACCTACTCGCAACTCCTTACCCAAGCCGAAGTGGAGTTGTTGATCATCTCCTGTAAAGGACAAACATCTGATGAAAGTAAGAGTGTGTGACAGGCCCAAGCACATTTCCATTGGTAATTGGCAGGAAAGTTGACACATGTATGTATAAAGGCAATTGTTAGTGGAACAACCCCAAAGCAATTTCACATCACTTGTGCTAATTACGCACTACAGAAAGACACCAAAATGAATTGTCATTCACATACACAGAAATGGCAATAAGAATGTTATTTAGTACATGATACATATTTTCTTCAGTTAACATAAACAAGTTATAGTTTTGTCATTTTAGTTCATGGATGTGGGCTATGAGTCACTTTCTTTAAGCAAAGAAACATGTTCACAGCAGAAAAATCGTGTAAAATCAGGAAAAGAGAAGTTGGAACAATGATTAAGTTATTTAGAGCCAGATTATTTTCACAAATATTACACATTTTAAGCTAATGACAGAGATATCACACCAATCCCCATCATATAGCGATTGTATTGTTACTTAGAATGTCATAAGTTACCTAACTTCATTTAAGGGTCAGTCAGAAATACTGCCTTATTATTTCAAGAAAGTACATGTTCCAAAAAATGAAAATAGAATATATTACATAGGAGACCACCATAAAGAAGGATATAAGGAAGAAATTCCTATTGATGTGGCCATAATACTGATACTACCAAGTTTCTCTGAGAAAAGGTACTATACATTAAACAACAAACATCTGGTTGGGGCACGATTTTTGCGCACTATAGCTATCACTACCCATAACACTATTTTCCTCTGTTACAAGGCTTGCGATCACATCTTGCGATCCAGCACCAGCAAGTGACAGCAAACATTTCCGCTTCCGTATCATGAAACACGAAGAAAGAAGATATATTTTTTCGTCGTGTAAATATCGATAATGGGCGTGCTACGGTAATTGCCATAGCAATTAATGCAATTTAGGTTGCCTACATTCACGGGGATGGGAGTCAACGTATTACACCATCTCAAAATTTGTTGAAAACTCTTTTAGTTCCACATGACTAGATATAATAAAGGGACATATCGTATAAGTATTTCTCTGGGGATTTATTATGAACTTACCATGACTCCGTAATACTGACCAAATTCAAAACAACTAAGCACTAGGAATTCAAGGGAGAGGAGGAACTATCACCACCATCATTTTAGCCTCCTGGCTACACGTCTGATATACATTCAAATTTTTTTTTATATTCTCTCTTACGATGCAACGCAGGCAAGGTAATTTCTCACCAAAATAGTTTTGTTGAGGTTGTATACTGTATGCCGTCAACTGTATACGAAATACTGGCAAAATGGTACCTGCCATGGACAAACATTCTTCCATGCACCTAACTTTCTGGGACCTTGCCTTTTTTTTAGTAGTGACTTCAAAAATTATTCTGCAGATATTACTCCTTACTGAGTTTAGAACTATGGTATTATTAACTGGTGAACGCTGTGACCACCTTGACATGTCTACGTTCTAATAGCTACTTAGGAAGAATACATAGTTTTGTCAAGTATGCTAAGCTCGTCTTCGTTACCATCATTTCGACATATAACTACGTGACATTCTAGCCTGGATACCCAAATTTTACTACTTCTAAGTACCTATCTTAAAACCCTTGAAATAATATTCTATAATGCTACGGATTGTCCGTAAATTCGAAATCAGCATCATTTCCCTATTCCCAAAATCATTAAATTTATGATTCACGCACTAATATCACCACTACAAATAATGACTCATTAAATTTACGAATGCTTCCAAAGGATTCATAAAGTTTGTACGTAACAAATATCATTATTTTTACGCACTTTGATTTAAACTTCTTCCGGGGCTGCTATTAATTCAGTGATGGGAAGAAATCGATTACCTGTAATCCGATTAGCGGTAACGATTAAATTTCGTTTAATTTTAATTGTAAATTTAGTTGTAATCTACTTCATAAATAATCGTTACATTTATGTGGTCGTTATTCTGGGGGTGATCTGAAATCTGCTCGTAATCGATCGATGAAAACTGTTGATTACTCAATTCCAGCATTTGATGTATTTTTCCTGCACAAACACGCATGCTCAGAACCATTTATTTCAAATTTTTGTGTCGAGTTTGGCATTTAATTATAAAATAAAATAAATATATAATATAAAATTTCAGTTTTCTACCTCCTAATGGATTTCTATAGCTAGAGTTCAATGATTAAGTCAATTCTAATTCGGAATATAAAACTGCCTTTTTTTAAAGGACTGGCCAGATTACATGCATAGAATTTCTTTGAAGATGAAAGTGTGACGAGTTCTAAGACTTCAGTATTAGGTGGTAAATGCAGGAAAAGTATTTCTTCAACATTTTAATGTTCTTGAACATTCATCAGTCATAATTACTGATTGTCAGCATATTTTCACCGATTTCGTATTACATTTTCACTGAAAATATCAGATTTTAGTAGAAATATAAATGACAACACATGAGAATTGCAATAGTTGTGCAGATTCTAGTAATCCCAGAGTTTTAATTAATTTGAAGTCATCAAAACAAATAATCGATTACTTCTTCTCCTATGTAACTGCCATCGGGCCCAAATGACATTGTTTGAGGAATTTACCCAGCACTAATCCTTACCTACGGCTAATAATTTTCATCGAGAATTTGATTCCTTTCACCTTAAGATCAGACACCCAATACAAAACTTTAAAATGCCGTTATCTAGTTTCCTAAACGACTAAACCTAAACCATTCTAAATTAAACCGTTTCACCATGTAATGAATGCCGAAAAAACTAAAACAACTTTTTCTGCAATGCAATCTGTTAATGGCCTTTAAGACTTCATTCTTCATGAGACGGTGCAATGACCTTCAAGGAAAGGAAAAAAGGAATTCGATCACCAAAACCATTAAGCTGGTTCGGCTGAATTCTGTACAATCGTGCAAAAGGGAATGACCGTTCAACAAGAACCCAACGACGTAATTAACACGACAAATTTTCATTTCGAGAAATTTCACGACGAAACAAAAAAAAAGGCCTTCGGGCAAAAACAGACATCGTCGTCGTGAGGAGTGTGAAAGTCACACGAATTTAATCCCATATCATCCAATCTCCCGTCTGGTAATTGAGCAAAAGGGGCGACATGACGCCGAACAGAAAAAAATACATCTTTCAACTGCGACGCTAAAACCGGGAACGCTGGGAACGTGTAATTACACAATCGCGCAGCACGTCCTTCCGGGAGATGTGGGGAGAAAGCTTGAACGCCGATGATGCTGGATGGGTACAAGAAAGTAGAGTGGCCCTTTCACAAGCGCCAACTTTGATACTGAAACAAAGCACGGATAATAAAGAAGCAATGGGGGGAAAGTTTTTCGCGCTTCCCGCGAGACCTTTCCTCACGCACCAGCTACGGATGAGACGGGACCGTAAATTCTCTGAATAAACCCTGTTATTCTATATACCCGTATTATAACGACAGCTCATCGCCTGCAAAGATGGTGAGCATGGCATAAAGGTTAGATAAGGCTGTATTTCCAGGAAAGAAATTATATGTTATTCGGGATGTCGATTATGCTGTTTCCTACTCTAGAAAAGAAAAATTTCCGTTTTGCGAAATGTTTTCCCTCGCAAAAATCTTAATTTTTAAACTCCACAGAAAAAAACGACTTTACGACAAAAGAGACGCAGGCTTAGTCTGACTAGTTTTTAAAGCAGCTTCGTGTAATGCAAGTGATCTCTGCAGCAATTCGTCGCTTTAAAGCTTTTGTTGCACAATGTACGAGAGCTAAGATGATGTTTTATGAACCGATATTATAATCATGGTCAATCTTACATTCTTACACGCGAGCCGTTTCCATAACAAGGAACCACACTAAAAATTGTTCGCAAGAAAGTGAGTCCTGCTCGTATTACTAAGTAGGGAGATTTTTTTAAACGAAAAACACTGTCGACATTTGGGTTATTAGTAGCCAGCTGATCCAGAGATCTCGGTTTCTTTGTCCCTGCTTCGAAAATCAAGGTCGCGACCGGTACGTCACGAATACAGAATGACCTCCGCCTTGGAGGAACGTAAACACCATTCGCAGGTACGATGTGGTAATCTCGGGGATCGCGATTTCTTGATTTTCATTTTTTTTTCTCGAGACCCGATATTTTATCTTTTTCCGCGAATTTTTTTTTCCGAAAATTAAAGAATTACGAGCACTTTGACTAATCAAACAAAACTCCAGAAATAACGAGAAAGAATGAATTTGAGAAATTTTCAATAGAAAAAAAATTCTTTCCATAGTATTATGCATATAAAGGTTGGTATTTCAAAGTTCTACCCCATTGTAATTAATATTTATACGGTGACAATAAATTCTATTTTTATTTTTAATTAAGCTTTAAGGCACTTACTGCAGAGAGCACTTGCGTTACATGAAGCTGCTATTTCTCTCTAACTGCATTTGAGAGATGAAGAAATAATTTCTGAGATCTTAATGACGATGCATTTTATTATATTTAAATTTTAAATAAATTAAAACAAGCTAAGTAAATTCTACTGGGTATGCCATTGTTTCTAAATGTTAAATTCAATTCCTCCGTCGTTTGTTTTAAAATAAATTACTTAGGTAAGAAAACCGTAGGAATCAATGGGTTAATACTCCATGCAATTAATTTAAATATTATGTGCCACTAATTACTAATTTTTTCAAAGAAAAATTTAATAAGTTGACGGTAGTAATTATATTTATTATTACTACAGAACTACCAATTTATAGGGAAAGGATATTCAACCTCAAAGTAATATAGAAGTTTATTTTCTTCAACTAGAATAGCACTTCATCATGGTTTCATGATGCAATTTAGTAAATTACGATTCACAGAAGTTTTTATTTCTAGAGTTAGGTAGAACCCCTCGTAAAACCTTTCTCACTTCTCGACTGCCTCGTATTTTGGAGAAAAGTGCCCCAAGAACAGAATTTGATAGAGTAGGAATTTCCCGAGTCAGTAATTCTAGTGCATCCATCCACTACAGATCCATTACAGTGAACCAAAAAATAATCAATCACGAAGGCAACACACAAAGGAAAAACAATTACGAAATATTTCTCAAGAATGTTCAATCATGACAGCAGCAAGTTATGGGCTCGTACTCACTTCTCTATACCGGAGACAAGTGCAATTTCAAGTTTTTTTCAGCGCGTGCTCTAGGAAATGCGAAATAATATCAACGAGGAATAAGAAGAAGGAAAAAAATCCAGATACCTGCCTTTGAGACGCCATAAGTTATTGAAATGCAAAAACAGTAAGAAACACGAAGGAGTTTAACGCAAAAAGATAGGGACAATCATTCCAGGCATGTTACGTCAGGCGTTACCTTTGTCCCACGAGGTAATTCTCAACTTCTTTCAACGACCTTTTAAA
Source organism: Calopteryx splendens (assembly GCA_002093875.1). Taxonomy (NCBI): domain Eukaryota; kingdom Metazoa; phylum Arthropoda; class Insecta; order Odonata; family Calopterygidae; genus Calopteryx; species Calopteryx splendens. The sequence continues at coordinate 516,968 of LYUA01000412.1, forward strand.
CTTCAGAGGAAAAAATGCGATAAGAGACGGCATTCCTATGCAGTGGGAACAATGGAAGCGAATAATTCCTTCGAAAAAATAAATCCAAAGGAACGAAGACTCCGATGGAGTTATGGACTTTTTCTTCTCCGCAGCATACGGTCTCTGTTTTGCAATTTACAGTCACTCTATAAACAAGTCGGAGAGACAGATGAGCAGACGGAGACCGAGCAATGAGACAGATGACTTCAACGGCATGAGATGATTCGACACATACTGGTCGATCAAAAATTGGCGGAACGAGTCACCCATCAGAATTCAGCCACAGGTATTATTTACCAGGCCAAGAAGAAATATGCTCACAGACGTGTAACCACAGCCATTATTAAGTGCAATTTTAAGTTGATATTTATAATTACCAATGGGCACTTTATGGCCGTCCCGAGGCGATGACACGCCCTTCTTGGGGATGCATTCGTGCCCTCTCCCAAACACAAAACCTTCGTCGTGAGGTTTTTTGATTGATTTTAAAATATAAGAGGCGCGGTGGGTAGAGGGTTTGGTGGCTGACCACCAGGGTGTCCAGTGTTCAAATCGGGGTGATTCTGAGCACACTCAGCCCTACCCAAATTGTTAGATTTTTTTAACTCTCACAGTACGATAGCCTACCGGAAATCGTGACTCTACCGCTACTCTACACGGTCGCATTGTTCCACCTGGTTTTTTAAGTTTCGAATTCATTACATACTTCATGCGTGCATTCATAAACACGACACGTACAAAAACACGATCCCACAAAGATACAATTAAAATATGGTTCACAAGGGAACGGTTTAAGGCCGACGATATGAACGGTTGCGAATCAGACCCAAAAAAAGGTTTTTTTTCAATGCGAGAGATGAGAATGAGGTGAAAAAAACATTCGAGAGGCTTCCGATGCAAGCCGTTTTGTTATTATTAAAGAAACAGATTGTGGAATGCGATGGGAGATTGGAATGGAAATCCTAAGCGCAAAGGAAGTGTTTTTTTCGCTATTCTACGGCTGCTCAAATAGATTCCTTGTGATCGCAACACAAGCACGCGCACATATGTTGGCGTCATAGGGACTCATTCACGCGGTTAACGCCTGAGGGTGACAAGAGTGCCTCAAGACGTTTTTAATTTGTCACGCTCATAGATCCCTTGATTTTTCTTTTTTTTATTAACGATCGTCGTTTTCTGTCCCCCGAACCCCACATCTGCGCGTGGTCTCCAGTATGAATTAATTAAACTTCACCTCACTTGGCACTCGATCAAAATCTTCACTAGTTACCATTCACTCGAATAAACGTAGGTTACAGATTCTATCCGAGTTGACACTCCAACTTTGCTGGGATTAGGTCCACGGGAAGGTCGCAGCCCTTATTTTTGAAGAGTTGCAAAGATTAATTAGCTGATATTGTATTCATCTACAACATATCACAAAGAGTTAGGATCCCGGAGTGAGTTAAATCTAAGATGTGAATGCCTCTGGATGCTCTAATTCGTTTACCCCATCTCATCCGTGAGATTGCGATATTAGATCTCAACTTAGCATCGATGATAATACTAGACACAAGCGCGGAGTACTGATAAAAACGTGTAAAGAATACTACGAAAAATCAAACATTATTTTTTATGTTAATCCAGTTGTTATTTCTCGACTATTTTAATATATGAAATTATTATTAATCCAATAACAATATTTCCAATGTGGCTCTCAGAAGCTTGTATAAAATTATACGATAAATTTCATGGATTACGTTCCCATTTATGAAATTAGTGGAGTTGTGGTAAGAGTATTACGAAACTTAATGATACTTCATCTGCCTTCCCCAATATCCACGGGATCGAATACCGGGTAATATTAATGGATGCAAATGTTTTTTTGTGACCCACAAAGGGTTATAGGCGAGTTAAATTGCATAAGACCAAAGCAAAACGGTATTGTTCATTGCATCGGCCACCACGCTAGGACATAATTGAACTTGATAATAATCTGACTTCATGACCGTTTTCATCATAAATAAATCTCCCGCGCGGCAGGATCATTTTGATAGAATGAAAAAAGTGACAAAATTACCTCCAGTACCCCTTGAAGAAATGTTTTGGGAGCATCGAGAACTCCCACTGAGAAAAATTAGATAATTAATAAGTCACATCATTTTACGGATTTAAATAGCTCTTTATTTTTATTTATAATTAGTCAGTCAATATTATTTTTAATGTGTTTATCTAGTTTAACTTCTAGACCATAATCTATCACTAACTGATCAAGCTAAATTAATTATTAACCTTTATCCCTATTAAAAAGGAAGCAAAACTTCTTATGACAGAGAAGCTTCAATCAAGTATTTTTCCATTTGGGTGATACCTCCCATTTGATAATTTAACTACTGTTTTTACTTCGCACTGTATATTCAATTCCAGGGATATAATGGAACTACATAATGACATCAATGACCGCGGAGGGATTAGAATTCGTGTCCTTCGAGTGCGCCACCCACCGCGCTAATTCTTTGAAAGAAAATTCCACTACCATCCACACTTCACATTTTTCAGGAGGTGGAGAGGCTGCTTTCTTTCTTTCTTTTCCGCTTATCTGAGATGTGTACTTTAAATCGCTCACAATTAGCCATTCCTTAGTCTTTAAGGGCTTCTTGCCAGTTTTCCCCCCGTTCTGATCACGTCTTAGAAAATTTCATCACAAAAAGTCTAATTCAGTTCTTCAGTCTAGTTATCTTCTTCGATTTAACTGCCTATAATCATACCGAAAAGCTTATCAAAAAAGCATATAGTAGATAATGGATCTATAAAAGTGACAGTGCAACGAATTTGGGTCAGGAAGGGCCGTGATATTACGGAATCAATGGATTTCCACAGAAAAGCGACAACTTACTTTGAATTTCCAAGCAAAGAGCAGGATTTATAAGTTTCCGTGGATATTCAAAGAATTCCCATGCAAGAGCTTTCCAATTAGGAATGCCTATTAATATTTAATTGCATTGGTAGGTACGTTTATTTGAGTAATTTTTGTTATATATACAAAAATTACTCAAATATATTTTTTATATATATATAT
>LYUA01000413.1:21454-34214 GCA_002093875.1 Calopteryx splendens
CAGCCTGTATATATACATTGTCCTCTGTGATATGAAAGAAAATGTTACTAATTTAATGATGAGATCCCATATACACAGCTATGAAACGAGACACAGAAGGAAACTAGATACATCTTATTATACAGTGACCAAGACCCAAAACTCTGTAAAATGCATGGGCATCAGATTGTTAAACAAACTACCTGCTTCCACATCTAGTGTTAATGTGTATAAATTTAAAACTATATTATTTAACTGGCTATTAACCGTGGTATGTAACCCTCTAATGATAAATAAAGATATTATCACATAATGGATGCAAGACTAGGGGTATTGTCAAGTTCATGGTCAAGTTAACCAACTGCTTGTGATGACAATCTCATTCCCATTGTGCATTAAGATGGCTAAGCTCCAATACATCCAACACTAGATTAGTCATAACTAGAAACGCAACATATTCTGGAAAGGTAAACTAGTATCACATTAAAATTGACATATTTCTAAAGCAATCACAAACTGTGTGTGAAATTATAACTTTTAGCTCATTGTAATCAAAACATACTCCACTTAATGACATTAAGTTAGGCAGATCGTGGATCCCACGGTAGTTCTCAGTTACTTTCACTTTCAAAACTGCTATAACTAAATGCTCTTCTAAGTTGCTTCACATTAGAAAAGCACTTAACTTTAAGCGGGATCAATTATTTTCATTTAAGCCTCTAGTCCAAATGTAACAAATATCCTGTTGTTTTTTGCGATTAGGTAAAGTTCTGGCATCCATAGATACTTCACAAGTTTCTAGGTGATTACATTCGTATAACTTCAGCACCTCGTAATTAGATCACATGACAAATGCCGGAACTTCAAGGCCTTTTCATATATTGAATTGAGTAACCCCAATAAACACGAATATACATTAAGAAATATGCTTAAACGTGAAACAGCGAAATTTAGCACAAAACGATTGGTTACAAACCTAATCTGAGTGTCCATAAACCTAATCCAGGCAGAAGGCAGTCCTTCCAGCTGCCCTGTTTCGGTATTTTTAACAACATGAAACTCATGTTGGACATTAGTAGGGTGTCCTATATCTGATGGTCCTTCGGTCACTGGCCGTTTTCTAGAAAAGATCTTGCCGAAATTCATTTTTAATTTCTTTCATGCCCTGTTTTAAAGAAAAGAAACATTCGATTACCACGTAACTTCTGGAGTAATTTTCAAGCATTTAAATAGAAAACATGTAATTATGCACAAATAGTGATAAAGATGACATTTTTCAAATATAGCCGAAAATCATAAAGATATTGCTCACAAAACAGTCTTCATTAACTGACGTTCCCAACCAAGATTAACATAGGAATTAACGGATCACGGCGTCAAATAATTCTCATTTGTACACCCAATAACTTACCAAACGTCTTAAGCTAAGTTCTGAAGACCACTCCCACTTCTAAAGTATCAAAAATGACTTCCTCAACACTCCTTCGGTACAAAATTCTAAACGAGTGGTGGTTGATCGGACGAAATCGAAATGATCTAATCGCAACGAAAGCCACCTTGCGAACGATTCTTATTCGTGAACCGTAAATAGAAGCGCTCTTTTTGAATAACCGTATCGTTCCCGTCACACATAAAATTACCAATGGTTTTCTATCTATAATTTATGGAGTACTAATCATAGTTAATGCATTTATAACATTATTTTAATAGGCAGCCGATCTTTCTGGGAAAGCTCATGTGGCACAGGGAAAGGAACAACCCAGAGCCGTGAATTTCACACGTCGCTGGGCATAGGGTGAACTCTAATCAGAGCCATCAAGCCAAGACTACCTAGATTGTGTGCATGTATAATTTATTTCAGAATAAATTTCAATTATCGGTGACTTTAATATTCAAAGGATCATTCAATATCTCCTACGAATATCCAAAGGTTGACAGGACAAATGAACAAACGAACTCTGAAAAACTGTAGTAATTAAAGCCCCGTATCATGTACTGTCTTCATCCAATTCTTAATGCACTTTGAATTGGTATTATTTAAAAGGAACAATGAAAAACCTCTTCGTGTCACCTCTGCATTTAATGAAAAAATTACTAGGCAACGGCACTTGTAGAGCAACTAAATGAACGATTCATTAAGTATGTGAGCCAGCTCACCGAAATAGTCATTAAAGAAATGCCAACCTAATAGTGTTCATTCAACCCGGACTGAGGGCGTTTCTCTTGGACCACCATTGTTTTGTAAAATTTAACAGTTGGCGACAAATAGTATAGCGCAGCGTCATCGGTCACGAACGTGTTTGTCATGTTCGCGGTGTATTTGAAATCATTTGAAGACAAGGTAGGCATTCAAAATTATTATTGAACTCTTACTCGTGCGCATTTAATGTAAATATTTTATACTTGAAGCATTTCTATAAAATAATTTAATTCAGTAAAACATGTGTCACAAGTTGTTCATGCAATTTGTATTACTAGATCCCAATCAGTCTAAATGAAAAATTATCAACAAAGAATATTTAATTGAGAATATAATTGTTCATGATAAAAAATTGAAGTTTCGACAGAAAATATGATCAGAAATTGATGCCACAATCTAATGTAAGCTTTGTTAAGACTATGCTTACACTAGGGTCACTTAGCTCTAAGGCATGTGAAATTCACATACTCAGGATAGGCGGGGAGCTACTTTCCCTGACCTGCAGTAAGTTTCATAGGAAAATCTGAAATACAAGAAACCACACACAAAGGAATTTTATAGCATGGGATGTCCACAGAGTCCACCTCCACCCATATTTGAAACCTGGCATCTACAATCAACAGTTCAGCATTATATTATCATGCTGCTGCAATCCTTCATAAAGGTTCTAGTCCTAAATACATACTATAATCAATTATATAGTTGGGGAAAAATATTTTTACCAAAAATTTATAGAAATACTACTGTTCATGGGTAAAAGCTGATAAGAATGATCAAGTTATAACTACTGACTTGAACAAATCTGGTAGCATAGGAGTGATCAAATTACCTACCTACCTGACTGGGCCAAGAAACCTTGAAAATACTAGTCAATATTTAACCACCTGCTCCAATTCAGAAAAGGAAAACTATTTGTCTTGTAAGAGGTAAATTTTTCTGTCTTTTACAGTCCACTAAATTCCCTGAACATGAATTGGCTGCAGGCAATAATATCCATTGTAAAGTAATCTGGTTTGTGTTACCTGAAACATGCAGCATCACCAATTATGGACACCACTTTTTATTAAGAAAATATGTATTCACTCTTATTGCTCTATTTCTTGAAGTAAATCACAATATTGCATGCACTAATTCAGAACTAAAGTAATAACAAAACGATGACTTGTTTAATCATGAAACCTACTCCTACAAAAAATAGAAACTAAGGGTTATTCACTACTTACACAATTTTATACTCCCTTTTCTCCTCAGGGGATCTTGATTACTGTTGAAACTCTTCAACTTTTTGGTGTTAGAACTAAATTTAGCATTATTCATTTCATACAATGAATTTTTGTCACTTCATCATTAGTGACATATTATTTAGTAATTATACCTTTACTAGTAAATCCATGTATATTTTTGTTGCATGGTAATCTAATAATTTAGGGTGTTCAGTGGTAAGCAGGAAAAATCATTGTTTTATAGATATTTTAACATAAAACATTGCCCACCATTAGTCTGTTCAACTTGATTATAGTTCTTGAAAATAATCTTATATTAAAATGAAAATTTTACCAAGCACATTAATTTAGCATAGTAAAGTTTTTTAAAAATAGAATGATGGGCTAAATAAATCTGCTTTTGTCTGTCGGGTCAAAAGTGCAGCGGGCCGATTTATCGATTCATATGTAGAACATAGTTAAAAGCACTATAACTTATTACATGTATAATTACATTTCTTTTTCAGATGATGCAAAAGAATAGTATTGTTATTAATGAATTCAATTTATAAAAAAAAACAAAAAATGAATACGGATATCTAAAACAATAACTTCATAACTTTTTTTCCTAAGTTGATACATTTTACTAACCTTTTACTAACATTTTACTACCTTTGCATTTCTCACTAGTACTGCTGCCAGAAGGTAACACTAAGAGGGTTAAAAACTTACTACATCATGATGATTTCCATTTCACTAATATTTTTCCATCCTGTGCACTCATATCCTGCACCACTACTATGTATTTAATAGACTTTTCACTGTGTCAGTGCATTTTTGATGGCATTAGTGCCATTGGTTGACCACAATACTAATTGTTCTCATGTTTCACGCTTTTCACAACTGTTGTACACAAATGTTTTTGCTTAAACCTCTAGACTGCACTGATGAAATTAGTTGGTTTCATGGAGGAGCACTCTGAAAATGCAGGTACAATATAGTCCCTGCATCTACAGGGTGCATTGATTTATTTAAGCATGGGCACACTTATTATATAGAAAGTATGCCCGTACATTAGTTACGATAAAATTTTATGGAACTGCTTGAGCAAGAGTTCAAAGATGAAACTGAATTGAAATTACTACCAATAAATTCAGCTGAAGGATTAAGAGAAGTGTTTCTTGCTCACACACTGATTAGAGGATGCAGAATTACCATCCAAACTTCATTGCATTTGTGGCAATAAAGAAAGGTTTACACAACATGGATGGAATCATAAAAATAACAGCAGCAATAATATTAAAAAAAAATTGGAATGAGTAACAGTGACAGAACACTGAAACATAGTATTCTACATAGAGAGCAGAAGGCAGTGAAATCAGAGAAGCTAAAATAACGGAGAATGGCAAGTTTGCTCATTATTGTCCCAAATCTTTAATGCACATCAAGAAGACAAAGAATGGCGCCCACATAACGATAACAGGCAGCATAGGAATACAAAGAGAAAGGATGAGGATGATTTGATCCATGGACATTAACTTGACATGACAAGAGGCACTTGCGAGAAAGATACCTCACAAGGAAACTAAGCTGCATGATGAAATTATGGAAGCTCAAGATAAATGAGAATAAAACTAAGATGGTAGTCTGCATGCCAAAGTGAGGAAGATTACTTTCAAATAAGACAGGAGAAAGAGCCACCTGAAAGATAAGAAGGCAGTGAGGAAGCAAGATCTCCAGCAATGGAAGAAACATGAGGGAGATAGTATATATAGGGAGTAGCATATATAGGGAGATAGTAAGAGATAGTACATAGAATACCATTGTCAAAGCTGGCTTGAGAGAAGCCTGTAGAAAAGATGAATTGGAGAAACAAAATAGTTGAACTCAAAGTAGCACATAATAGATGGTAATTAGTTTATCACTGGTAATGAGAAGAGAGGCACTGATGACCACGTTTAAAAGAACCTTAGAGTGGAAGATAAGCAGAGTAAAGCCAAGGATGCATTAAGAGAAGCAGGTGATGGAAGATATTAACACAAGGAACTAGGGAAGAATTAAAAGATTGACATCTACTGAAAAAGATGGTTTGGAGTACTATTAAAAACCAATCCTTGAATTGATCACCAATGATGATAGTGAAAGCATAGTGCCTTCCTAATTCAAATATTATGCATGAAATATAATAAAATTTGATTACCATATTTTAAGAACATACTGGAAAATATTTCCAATACACATGGTCCTATGGTAGATATTCTCAAAATGAAGAGAACTTCAAGTACTGCCAAGTAATTGTCCCTTTGGATATAGTAATTCATATGAAATTTCTAATGATCACCACTCATCTAACTGCTGAATAATACATAAATAACATTGATGAAATTGAATTTTAATTCATATTATTTATTTTAATCACATTTGAATGCCTTCTTTTATCATGATCCCTGCATTTTCGGGTACTCACCGCGTCGGTGGTCTGACCAAGCCAACCGACGCGGTGAGAACCCGATAATGCAGAGATCATCAAATCAACGCCGCGAAGTCTTCGAACCTACGTCTTCTTTTATCAACCTTAACTTATATTTTTGATCTACTGCCTTTCCAAATACAGGTGCCAGTTGTTAAAAGTTACCTCCAAAATTTTTTACAATTATTTTTTAATGAAGTTATCATCAAAATAGCACACCATGAAATTGTTCATCCATGCCCAACTGTAGTAACACAATTTTGTGTGCATACATATAATAAAGGTGTTACTTGTATGTAGCAGTGTTCCCATGGGTGGATTTGGTGAACCTTTTCCCTGTAGATGTGCATATCCTAGATTAGCTGACAGGTGTTGTCCCTATTTTACTGAATATTAGCAAGTACATTTATTTATTTTCCACCAATGAACTGTAATTGTTAAAAATTTGTAGGGGCAGGGTGTAAGTTTGACATAAAAATTTAATGGAAGAACTTTCTAAAGGGCAACTCTTGTATGAAGTTAGAAATGAACACATCTCAATTATGAAAATTTGGGGGATGCTCTGATAGTCATCATCATTTTCTCTACATCTTTGAGGGCTACCTTTTCAATTCATTAAAACCTATATAACAACTGTTAACAACTGTAGAGTAGTATTGAAAATATTTCATATTCAAGTAGAGTACTCCTACACATGTATATCGGCTGGAATGGAATTCAGGGATACATTTATTACTGGGATAATAATAATGTGATGGTAGGTACAGGGTGAAGCCTCCAGTTTCGTTCATCTTTTTTACGCACATTGCCTACACTGAAAAACAAAGTGTCTTTGATGAAAATCACAAACACTGGATATAAAGAAAATCACAAATTTAATGAGCAAAACAATGAGTATGCTTAAAAAGAAGCTATTTGGGCATCTAAAACAAGAGCAGAATATAAATAAAGTACATATAACAGTAAACAATGTATATACATTATTTTCCACATTACCACACTCCCAATAAAATAGTCCTGTCTTCCGCCACTTCAAAGTGATCAATTATTTAAAGTGCAATCCAATTTCCACACTGCTAATACTGCACTACATTACCATTTTTCCTATAGCCACTACAGATAACAAAATCCATGGCTGCTCCAGGAGGGACAGCAGCACTGTTTCTGCTCATCCTGTATTTGCTTTTCTCATGCGAGACAGGCAGAGTGAATTGTTGTGAAGGACAAGCAGAATGCGGTGGCAATCTCAGGAGGAAGTTTTTGATGCAAGCAGTATTCCAAATAAGAAGCCATCTCCCTAGTAGCTGAATGTCAAGATGGTCTTTTCAAGTCCCAACCTTTGCATTGTGAAATTTATTGGGAGAGTGCAACACCCCTTCCATTTCACTGCACAATTGCACACGCACACACACAAAGGATTTTACATGAGGGGGCAAGGTAAAAATGAAGGCAGCAGCACATTTCTGGAGCTGCTTCTGGCACAAGTAATGAGATAAAAAAATAATTTGATTAAAAATAACTCTTTCCATCAATGTTGTGGTGTTCCATTTTAACAAATGTTTATTTGAATAACTTTTACAAACCACGAGTACAAAAATAAAAACTCCACAACCCAGGTTTCTAAGCATCTGCATCAAATTGGGGGAATAGCAAAATGTACACAGGGTGAGTGGGGAATAACATTGCAATGAAGAGGTGATGTGAGGACATTCATGGATTTATACAGATAACAGAGGGCAAATACACACCAGAAATGAACAATCATGAATAAAATTCAAAGCTGGGTCTTGCACGCAAGTATCTACAGCACTTCCATTAAGTTTACTTATTAATGTACTAAGCTCTGGTACTAATGCATCAAGCTGGGAAATGTGATAATCTTAAGGAATTTTTCAATCTTTTCTCAAGGGTGTGATGACTACTGTTGCTAGCTATTCTTTTAGTTTCTGGTTACCACATAACCTGATAATAATTCAGTGCACCCCCAGTCATTGCCAGTTTATGAGACATGGTCAGTCAATTATAACTCATCACAAGAGTAACTATAATAGAGCAACTGTGTGCATAAATTTAACGATCGCTTGATTATCAGATACAACAAACTTTACAAGATCCAGGTGATTGAGTCATGAAATTTGTTTCTTGCTACTTGGGAGGACTAAGATGGAAATAATGTTACTTTTGCCAACCAGTAAGATCAAGAAATTTACCAACAGACTAACTCTAAGATTACAGTTTTGAATCCTACCGAGTGCAAGGGCGTTGATGCTTGTATTACCTACAGCTAAGTTTACAGTGTGATACGACCATAGCTGTTTAGAAGTGCCTTGGATAACCCCAATAATAATACTGCACCGCGCGTTGGTGGGGGACCTTATTGCTATCATGGAAGACATTAATGTGGTGCCTCTAGAAACTTCACTGATCTGCTGTCAAATCTCTGTTAGCGTTACTTCTGGGCCCTTTTTGGATTCCTGCACCGCTTCATAAGCCCTAGAAAGAGATGATCAAACTCCACTCCTGGATTTCATAACCTACCCCATTAGGTTTGAGAAAGACAACAGTGAGTAGTCTTCACGATCTAACCCAAATATTTTAATTTTTGAGTTTGAATCCAACCTCGGGCATGGGCAATCTGCCATGCCTTCTTGATTGCACTAACCATGTGAGATGACCATGTGTAGCCATTAAGAGCACCTAAAAATCCAATTACTACTAACACAGGCCACCAAGGTCCTTGGAATGAGAGATAAAATTCAAGCGCATCAACCCAGAGTGGAATGCATGCTGCACTGAAGGTTTCTTTCCACTTGGGGACAATCTTGATACACTAGCCTCCATTCATTTACCTCAAGTAAGTATGAACTATGAAACGAGACCATCGGAAGCTCCAAGGACCTATGACAAAAGTTCCCAAGATGAAAAAAATTATCAATTTGTGCTTCATTACATTACTGTTGCTTTGAGTCTGACCATCATATCCAACCAGTGATCTGCTCCCAAAATTTCAATGACCAACTCATGGCAATGCCAACCATCAAACAATGGCAGCACAATACCTACCCTGGTGGAACATGTGAAGACTTCACACACTTCATAGGCCAGAAAAGCACAAACTCCTTCATTATACCAATAATTTACTTGGTGGGAGATACTTGATAGTAAATACGAACATACTTATTTAGGACTGACCTTGAGTGTCATTCCTAGGGCAATTCCTCCCTACTCATATCCTAATAGGTTCCACATATTAGCACAGCAGTAGTAGTACTTCAATTAGATCAGGGCCCTAAGAATGGCTCAGGAATTTGATCGTTTGAGGCAGCTTTGTGGAAGTCTATGTTCACGAAATGAGAAACAATATATTTTCTTCCACTAAAATTTTATTTACACACAACTAGTTTCAATGCATAGGCATCATCTTTGGTTACAAAAGCAACAATTATATATACCTATTTTAGGAGGGGAAAAGTTCTAGTGACAATACTGACATATACCAGTCGAAGTGCAATAATAATGCAGTGCGATCTATACGGGCCAAACGGTTAGATCATTACTAACGTGAGCAGGGGAACAGAAATGCAGTTTCTTCAAGTGTAATCTCATGCAGCCCCACTTCACCAAACACCTGTGGGAGGAAAATCACTGGAGTGAAGAAGGAACTTGAAGAATTGATATTGGTGAATTTGATTTTATTTGAAAAAAACACTCCCCACTCCTAGAAGACCTTTCCTTCACAGAAAAACACACCAAATCCACTACCACATACCTTCCCTCTATTTTCTTCCCATTTTCTTACCCTTAACTCCAAACCACCTTGACCTACAATCCCCCCTTCCCCTCCACAAATGAGTGGAGGGGAAGGGGGGATACAAATACCTCTGTCTACTTGTAAAATTTGTACCTGAAGATGCCTATGCATTGAAACTAGTTGTACCTGAATAAAATTTTGGACGGAAGAACATATAAGTGCTCCTTATTTTGCGGCTCAGGAATGTTCACCATTAGTTAAGTGTAAGTTAAGCTTTTAAGGGATACTTGGAACATGAAAACAGAAGAAATGAGAAAAAGACTGTGGCAAGGATAACCTGGTGTAATTAAAGGGATCTTGCAAACAATGAGAGCGCAAAAGACATGCAGTGACAAGTCTACGAAGTTGAGAAGAAGAAGTGTTGACAAGTCTATGATGAGAGTGACGTCTTTAGTTGGTCATACTCATAACAAGGGTGAATCAGGCCTTAAATTGTATTTTTAAATATCATTCAGATCATTGGGGTAGCCCCAGCATCAAAAATATGAAAAAATGTCAATATTGCAGCAACTAATGCAGATAAATACATGCGGGATAGTAGAAGCACAAAAAAATGAGGTATTAATAGCTTTGTGGGGATCATTGAACTGAATTAATGGGATATTTATGCAGGAAGGGAATTGGCACATTCAGGAGAAAATTATTTTGATTTTGCACCTTGCTTTACTATTTATACTCTCAAAATGAGTGTTGATTCAGCTTTTTCTGTTCTGCTATTATGGCAGTACACATCTTAGTATTACATTGTAAGAAAAGGATTAACAATACAGGGAAGAAAGTTTAGGTTTTATTGCTATCCGTTCATTAATGACATTATTGCTATTTTATTAGTGCAGAACATTCTCTAATGTACATTGCATTAGACTAGTAACATATTTTTGTTCTTTCTAGAATTTCATGATCTATTCAAGTAGAAGTATTCTAGGACAACATAAAAAGATGAGAGATGTTTCATCTCTACAATAATCAAGGGATGGCATTTAAAAAGAGTGTGCAGCAGTGGCATAAAGAACAGCCTGCCCTAAGGGGATAATTTAAATCCATTGAGAAGTACATAATCTGAAGTAAATGAGAACAAATGATTTATGAGGGAAGTAATATCTTTTATACCAAAAGAATGCCAACCAACCATAGGGTTGGAGAATTCTTAAAAATATGAGGCTTAGACATATAAAGCCAGGATATAAAACTTTCTAATTTTCCACCCAAAATTCACTCACAGCAAATTGAAATGCATGATTTTTAATGGAAAGCATGGTTGATACAGGTGTCAGAACAACATTCACCACGAATATAAATCATTCATTTCATAAGTAGGGATTGGACTCATGCAGCAGCCTGTGTACCAGCTTCACATACCAAGAGGCCTTGTTCATTTCCTATACAACATTTCTTTAAGACTGAAAATCAATGAATTTACTGTAAATTCTCTTTCTGCCATTTTCTATAAGTAATTTTAAAAAAAGCACTAGTGCTCCATGCTCACATGTGCATCAAATCGAATACTCCTCAAGTTCAGTACACCATTGATGAGATGTAATGATACACTTCTTAAAAGATTACGCAAATGCCAATGCAGAGCTTCTCGAAACTCTCCCTCTGTTCCTAAATAACCCATTTATTCAAAAGGGTTCAAATCACTGAAGCAGCAGCAAGTCTCCCACATTACTTATTTCTGCATATCGACTCCCACTAACAGAAGTTAAGTAGCTACAGTTTGGGTGTAAGAGAACATTTTTATCAACATGGAACAGCACAATTGGCTCAAGTATCATAAAGTGATTCAATAACGAGGAGGAACACAAATGGAATATTCAAAAACTTTGGTGAATCTGGACTCAAGATTAATAAGTGATTGGAAACTTAGAAATAATCATGATAAAATAATCCTAGATTGAATGAACTATATGGGAGTGAATGAAAAGTATATTTTTTGCAGCAGAAAATAGAGATGGATATGCCTTCAGGGCATTAATGGGGGCAATCTAAAATAATCCCTAAAATTAAAGAAGCAAGTTCACACTGGTCTTTCTTCTGGTTGTAGAATATATTAGAAAGAAGCTGGAGGACCTTCACTGTAGGTATGGAAGCTGACATTCAACTATGTGATTGAACCTAGGCACTGTTGAGGGTTGGTGGATGAACACATAAAGGAAACATCAGTTTTGAACACGAAGAACCCAGAACTGCAGAGATAAAGGGCAAAAATAAGCAAGACTAGTATTAATTTTTATATAATAAACTGAAAAAGAAAGGAGTGTTATTTTCAATTCCGATAATGACTGTGATTTCGCTCAACGAATTTCATTAAGTACTAGGGAATTTGGAGATCACAATGAGGTGGAGTCAGGTAGACATTTCATGCCACTTTTGTATATTAAGACACTTTGAATTAAATCAGACACCTTGCAGTAATAAACCTTGTCTACCCTTCAATCTTTACTTCTGACTCCTTGCTCACCATTGCCCTTGGCATTACTCATATTCTTCATCTTGCAACCAAAGTTGCAGAAACTGGTATGAAGAATTGAATCAAATTTTGAGATGAATTTGCGAATGCCAGCACAGGATGACATTACAGGGAGAATTAGAAATGTAAAAGTTGACTGAAATCTCCAAGCAGTGTTGCTTGGCAAGGAACATGAAATATAAGAGGTAACCATGGGCAACTGAATAGGATTACAATTTCAATCTGAAATTTCTAATGGAGGGAGCAATTTAAAAATTTAGTGGGGCTAATGCTAAGAGTAAGGAGTGCAAAACGTTCATAACTTAGCCAGAAATTTCATACAAAACAATGGGAGCGCAGGAGATAGAAATGATGATTGAGTGGCTTCTGCGCGTATATATATGCATGCATGCACGAGCTGGAAAAATATCACATACAAGATAGACAACACGCTTACAATGCACTATCTGTTGGAGAATACCCTTCTAAGGCACCAAGTGAAGATCAAAAGAAGGGAAGAAAAATGCCATTCAAAAAGACAAACTGCTTGGACAAGAGACTACCACAGACATAAAACTTACAAAAATACATAACTGATGTTGTGAAAGAAACAAATTTTAGACTAGAACATAGAAGATTTTAAGTAGCA
>LYUA01000413.1:94741-117951 GCA_002093875.1 Calopteryx splendens
CCCGCCCTTTAAGTCGCCTCTTACGACAAGCAGGGATACTGCGGGAGTATTCTTCATCCCTCCACCCGCAAGGGTAGGGGGATGAAGAGTAAAATGTTTGGAATTAAAACCAGTTTCATCGTTTTAGCCGAGGTGATTTTACCAATATCATTTCTAGATTTTTAGTTTTACTAATAGTTAAAATGATACTGCCAGAGAAATAAATAATATCAATAATTTCATTTCGCTGTTTCAAAGTTTATTTGTAAATAATTCATTGATTACCTTTGGAGACTTGAACGACTGCTGAGATGGCATTGCATCAACTCATAAATGGGTTTTAAGAATAGAGAAATAAGATACGGATGTCATTTTTAAAATAGCTTTAATAATTCATTTAAGGTGATTTTAGCTGGGTTTGGGCACTCAGGAATGTTTTAGGAAGTTTAAAACAAATTTGCAATATGTATGTGCGCTTGACATCACCGTCATGTTCATTGCGACGAAGCGAAGAGTCATTTCTCAATCCTATTTAGGTGAGAGGCCAGGGGTCGTTTACCTGCCTGTAAGAAGTACAAAACATACCTTATATAAATGGACAAGTGACTTGTAAAACGAATTGTGGTATCTGAAATTAATAGTCCTAGCCAACAAAATCCAGGTCAGTTATTACCCGTTATTTTAGGAACCATTCCAACTGTACCGAATAAATATTTATAACTAATTTTCGCATTAAGTCGCATCTTACTGGCGCTTTTAATGAAGTTAAATTAGTAAACTATTGATTATAGACATCCTGATGCATGACTATTGCTTGACCAGCATGCACGCAGGATTCAACAAAAATAATGCTCATATCCTTAGTACGATGCGCTCAAGATCAAATCTAAATTTCCCCTGTTGTAACTTGGCGGAAGAAATGTGTAAGCCAACAGAAATGAAGTTGTAAAGGTAAATAAATCAAGAGCACTGGATCGTAGGGACGCCTGAGCCAACGTATACAAATGTTTCATTTACTCAAAGAGTTTGGACGCTTTCTTCCGAGAGGCTGCGAAAACCCTTCGAGTGCGTGACGTAAAACGTTTCGGTGGATAATTAATGCAAGCTTCGAAAGAAAACTGTAAGGACGATAGGTATAAGGAGTTGAAGTTCGAAACTGGAGACGAAAGCAACAAGTGACCTGTTGGTTCGGATTAAATGGAAAGGGAAGTATAAGAAGCTCGTGGGTTTAGCGCCGATTTTTAAAATGGTGAGTTTTATGAAAATAGCCGCTGCGTACTTACATCCTTTTTAAAACACCTCTATGGTGTTTTATCACCTCATTTTAAAACCTCTAATTGATATGCGGACCCCGTTATTGGCAAGCGCTAATTAAATTCCTTTCGAATTGACCCAGGTTTTACTCCTGGAGTCGGTAGGAATTTTTCGGTAGGTCTCCTGGAGTCGGTAGGTCTTTTTTTCTAATTTCTACTCACTTCCTGAGGCGACGAGCGAACCAGTGCAAATTAAAGGGGTCCGAAACTCCGTAGTGGTTCGACTATGCTACTCTAATCGTATCTCTCTTGGTAGTATCATTATTTATCGTTTGTTCCAGACATTCTTTGTCCCATTATAGCATCTTTTTTTCTTCCGCACGAATACTAATCCCATTTAAATATTTTTAGTCGGTTCGCCTGTATCGGGGAACCCTCTTTGCGGTTCTGCTGGTGGTTGTTGTAGTGACCTTGAATGTTCTGCAAGATCCATGGGAATGGGAAACCAAATATTTTTTCCCTTTGGCCGTGTTTAGCAACAAGAGGGCTAACGCCCTAGGAAGAGCCCTCTCTATCCTTCTTCCCTTCCAGCCCGAATCTCTTATCTGTGACTTAATGCTGTGAATGAATTTCGCAGAGGTATTACCCGATTTCATGGAAACGTTAACCTGGCTTCATTGGATATTCATACAAAGTGCTTTCAATTAATATTTGAAAATTGAAAAGTTCTTTGGAAACATGTTGAGAGATGCTGCAGAATATATTTTCAAGAAATCACAAGTTCAGCTGGTTGGCATGTGATGTGATTGGTTGGAGCAGTGGGGAAAGGAGAGAGTTTTCCCAACCCTCTTACCCTCTTTCATTCACTTTCTTCTCCATCACTATTACATTTCTCAATCCTCCATTTTCAATTAGGTAGGTACTCTAAATAATTTAATTATAAAAACAATTCATTAACTGGCCAATTAGCTCCATGGTCTGAGAATTATGCCAATAAATTACCCTGATTATTCATTTTAAGTATATTTAATTCAAACTTTAATTATATATCTCCTTCCCTGAGGAAATGAAGGCTTATTTATAGGTCTCAACTACAGAACCAGATTACACCTCTTATATCTACCTAATGTTAGTACTTAGTAAGTGCGTTTTCAGGCAAGATAATTCGGATTTTTAAAAATTTTTCATCTTTGTGAAGTATAAAGCAAATAAGATTATAAGAGTGCCGAAGGTCCTAGTACACATAGTATTTTTTTGGCTTGTGATCACTTCTGGTTGCCTGTGTGGCCCTTGGTTGCCATCAGGTTTCCCAGGAGCCGGAGCACTAAATTTTATACAGGGTTAGTGTATGCTTATTTTAGTAGTTTCATCCATTATATGTGGAATCACTTGGTTAAGCTTTCATGAAAGTCCCTTTTGCCCAATGAATATATTATTCAAGATATATAGCTCTGACAACTCTAGAAAAAATAGTAATACCTGGCATAAACCTCAGATTATTAAAATTCAACCAGTGAATGAGGCTGAGTAAAGCATGTGAAATCAATGATGCATTTAATTAAAACACATTACTGCTGAGGTCATGATGGCCCCAAGCAAATATATTTCACTGCTGTCTTTGGACCTCCTTAAGAAACCTTATCTTTCTTTGATTTAGTAGTTACTGTGGGTGGAAGGGGGAGGATAGAGCCATTTTCATTAATCAGTATGGATAAATATAATAGGGATAAATATAATAGGGATAAATATAATAGGGATATATAAAAAACAGTGAGGGGAGAATAGTTGGTGGAGAAGTTTATTATTTGCAATTTCCTATGCTAGGAGGTCTTAACATCAAATTGAATGAATGGAATTATGCATTTGAGTCATTTTCTTAAGGCATACCTACCTATAGGGATTGGAATAAAAATTCATGTTCTCTGATAATTGAGCAGGGTTACTTGGCATGGAAAACCAGTTTATAAATACAATTATAGCCACTAGATCTACCTGAGCCCTAATATGATCCAGGAATCAAATTTTTCGTTCAATTACCTACTTCAAAAAAATTCTTGAATTCCGATGATGCACTGGTTGCTGAGAAGGTATCAAATTCATTGAAATGCTAATGAGAAATTGAGGGTGTGTTTATAATTTAATAACATCCAATGGCATTCTCCAATGGTAGTGCAGTGGGCAGAGCGCTGAGCTACTAACCAGAGGGCCCAGGTTTTATTCCTGATGACTTCTCAGGGAACCCTCAGCTTCAGGGTTCGAGACATGGTAAAAAACCCATGGTCCAGTAGGAGGAAAATCACAGGTGGTACATGGAAAGGAAATGACCACCCTACCCTTATTCATGAACTCCACACACCATTGGGCTTGGGGTGAGCTCTATCCTCACCTACCAAACCAACCTTTGGATTGATTACTGTGATTTTTTTGATCGGTCAGACACAACTGGGTTTTGATTTAAGCCCATTTTCAGAGTGAACGCAACACCATTGTAAAATCCCAATAGATTCCATGGATATATTTTAATGGAAAGATTTGGGAAACAATTTTAACACTCATTCGTCTTCCAAAAGGCACCCTCTTTAGTCACACCTTGCACACGCCTATGGCATGCCTAGTGTAATACATGTCTAATTATCACTTAAAGCCATAATTTGCAACATTGAAATTAACTGAAAATAGGTTTAAATTTAATTGATAGAGGTACTTATACTCACATTTACTCTGGTTGTCTTCATGGGTTTTGTAGCAATGCTTCTACACTTTATCTTCTTATCCATTTAGACTGAATAAACTTGAACTAAAATTGATTACCTCTCTTGGTTTTGGAAATTACTTACTTAATAAACTCTAAAGAAGTCTCTTTACTAAGAAGATATTCCTCAGAATAGCTGAGCATTGGTTGCTTGGTATAAAATTATTAATTACCTGCATTAACTACCAACCTAATAACATGATTAGAGGGCAAGGGAATTATCATGGTGAATGAAAAGTAAAATATATTCCATCAACAGACAGTGAAGACAAACAAAAATAAATGAAGTAGAACTTTGCTGAAGTGGAATGAGTATATTGCTATGCTAGAAACATAATAAAGAGAGGCAGTGGTTTTCAATCCATTCTAATATCAGATCAGTAGAGGCAGTAATCATAAGGAGGGGGTGGAAAAATTTGGTAAAACCACCAAGCAATGGTGTGACTAGAAATTAATCATGGGTGAGGAATAACTTGTATATAAAAACCTATTATTTAAAGCACCCTTCTCTCACTCTCATTTAGGTTCCAGCCAAAATGTTTTCTGAACAAAATAAACCAGATGAACATATTCTTGTAATGGACTAGAATTAATAAATGGTTGATTTAGCACCAGTGCATTTTTGAACTAAAACTGGGGTCTTGGCTGACAGGGAACTCAATGCACATTTGTGTCCCCTTGCCAATACAACGGAACTAATTAAAGTGGGGCTTAACAACTTCATAATTTTCTCGGAGTCATGCTTATAGAAATAATTTTTCCTGAGTAGTAAGACTGATGGACTAATCATTTTACCTACTGTTGGATTTAGTGGACATAAATTTATCATACCACTTTAAGCATCTGAAAAATTAAAGAAAGGCATTGCTGGAATGTATGGGAACATTGTAAGTCAAAAAATATTTTAACAATTTTCATTAAATTGCTTTATTTGGTATTCAAATCAAAAAGAGATGCGCATATAATTGATGAAAATGCTAAAGTTGTATGAATTAAAGAATAGAATATGTACCATATATCTTCAGGCTGAAACATTTTGTGCTTTTTCAGGCAGATGAAAACCTACATCTAACCTAGTATAGCAACAAAGTAAGGTCACTTTTCCTGGGTCAATAATTCAACACATGAGTTAGTGGAAAGTGAATGGTTCTGCTTTACACAGAGGCCAAGGAGAACACTTGCAGTAAGGGATTTTGTACACTGAAATTCTTTCTAAGCAGTGTTATTAATGTCATTTATATTTATTTTTGTATATATATTTAGTCTTTCATTTTCATTGAAAATTGTAGAAATTACTCAGATCATTTTTATTGTCCCTGAAATATAGTTGAAACAATGATTTTATTAATTTAAAAAGAGCACTTTACTCTTAACCTAAAAACTACATAATAATTAAAGATTAATGAATGGTATGTCTTGGATAAATAAACACTTCCTTGCCCTGTAAAAAAATTTCATATTTTGATTTGTAAAAAAAGGACAAGAAATTCAATGATTTTGGCAGATGTATTCAATTAAAATCCATTTATCTAATTATTAGGGTTGCATTGTAACCTTGTGGGCAGAGCACTCAGCTACTCTCTGGAGGGTCCACATTCAAATCTGGGTGTATCTGGGCACCTCCACCTTCATCCAAGCCATGTGATTTTTCAGGTCCAGATCTTCCTGGGAAACTGCAGGCAGCACAGGGAAAGGAACTGGCCCCTAAACCCTGAGTGTGTGCATCTCACATGCTGCAAGGGTGTGAGATTCACCAAAGTGATCTCTATTATCACCTATCAAACTAATCTTTGGGTTTATAACTGTGGCTAGTATTTATTATATACTATTCAGAGAATGGTTTAAAAAAAACAGAAGCTAATTTTGCATGAGATTTTAACCTATTAAATTTTGAGATCATGTATATATCAAGCTTTATTTCTTTTGTAGTAAATTTATTATGAACATCATTTGAGAAGGACACTCATTTCAATTAGAGGTGTTTCACTGATTGGGATTCATTTCCTTGCTATACTTTAAAAGTATCATTGAATGATAAACGCTACCAAAAAGAGAAGTTCACTCACCAAAGTCTAATTATATATAAGCAGTTCATTGGGTAGGAGATAATGCGTAAACTTCCCGGGTGAAAGACTATCTTGCGGAGACATGGCAAAGATGCCAAACAATAGGAGGGAATCTTTTCCATCTTTGCATAAAAAAAGGATTGACTTATTTTTTCAGAATTTTAATGTGATCAATTCAATGTCTATCAGGTAATTCATCAAATATTTTAAAACTTCAGAATGTAGATTAATATATCATCAGATCATGCTACCAACTCAATGTAAAAAATATATTGGGAATGTGTCTAGAAATATGATAACAGGTATTATACTCCACCTTTTCCTGTATGGTTCAGCTTTAATTTACTCCTCAGTAGATTATGTTGGTTATGTCAGGATGCACAGTGCTGTTGCCTCAAAGTACATTTGAAGTTATTCCATGCCTACAGCACTGTTCAGAGATTCTACAACTTGCCAATGACTTGCTGACAGAAGAACTAAAGATGATTTTTGTTTGTTTCTGATTCTTTTCTCTCATCTTAGTAAATGAAGAAAATTAGAGGGCCTCAGCCATATTGCAACACATTATTAATTATGACACACTTATCTGTCTATAGGAAAAGTTTTATTCTGCTCAGCTTTTCAAGATACAACTATGTCTACCAACAAAATTAAGCGTGACTTTGTTGTGATTTACAGTGAATACTGGAGTTTTCTAATTGGTCATTACAGCTAAGGTCCAAATTGTTTGTATGCACACACACACACACACACACACACGTTCGCACACAAACAAACAATGTGGAGTGTAATGTGAGTAATAAATTGTCTTTGGTCAAGGTCACTTTATATACCCGGAGAGTTTTATATGCCATTACACTATTCAGTAAACGAGCGACTCGAATCATTCGAAATCAATCGTGAGATTTTTTTTATTACGTTTCATAACTGATGCTACAAGTCAATGGGATAATATTTTATGTCACAGGAAAATGGGATTTGGTAGTTCTTAAAGGAATAACTTTTTTCCATGGTAACATCTTGACAATAAGAAAGAATAACACACCATTGACTGCTATTCATCAATGTTTTGGTTCTATTCACTGTCACAACGAAATTTTTTACAAGTGTCTATGCGAGTAGTATACTGAGAAAACAGAGTCTTACAGTCGCAGAGGTGGTCGTGCCTAAACGTCAGCCAGCCCCTTTTTATTTGTAATTCAATTTGATATCCTTTGGTGTGTGTATATATATATATATATATTTCTATATATATATATGTATATATAATATATATCATATTTTTCGTTCTTTCTTAAAAAAAGCTGATCTCACAGCGCCGGTTTCGAGAAAAATATCTACTAATAGCAGTTGCTCAGCGCCGGTCAGGCACGGGGCCACCACACTGTATCCACCCTTGCCCTCCTGCCCACAAGCCAACACAAGCCGCCAACTTACACACGCACACACGTCATGACAATCAGACAAACAATGCATGTAAACATTCACACATTCAAAACATGCATATATTCAGTGAGGCGGCCACTGAGGCATCATTAATGAACAGGAGGGAGGAAGATTCACAAAAGTCTCGCAAAAAACTACCGCATACTAAAAAATGAACCAGTATCAGAGGCTAACACGATCGGCAGAAGCCGTTCTCTTACATTCAACTAGATATTTTTTGTAGCTTACTATCAATATTATTGTATATTATTAATTATTTGTCTTGTACTGTGACTGCAGGGCCAAGGGAAGGCCTGATTTGGACAACCCAACGTGCAGTTTGTTCACTCTTTTAATTAATTTAAACTTTTCTTTTTAAAATGTTGTCAGGATATTATCAGTCCTAAGCTGCATTATTCTTAAATGGTTCGACCAGATTAATAACCTGCCATACATTTTTTGCAATAAAGAATGCGCCATTTTATACTAACTGCTCTCTGAAAATGCAATATGCACTTCTAGAGGGCTGTGTGTTGTTTATAAGATGCTATTAACTTCTCTTTTATCATAACTGTAACATATTTCTCTTTAATAGGATTAATATGATTACGTTTCTGCCTCTTAAAAGTGTCTAATAAAGGGGAAGTAGAGCTCTCTGATACCCTGAAGAGAAGTTCCAGTATCTTATCACGACACATACAAAAATTCACAATGATATGTTATCAAGACACAATTCACACCAAAAATGAAAGAGAATTATTGCACAGTACAGACTTAAATGCAGGTGGCAAGAATCAAAGGATTTTCCGAGAGAAGAGCCATTCTTTCTTCTGTCGTATGCCGGGAGGCGAATAGCGGCATAGACAGGTATTTAATGCAATTTTCACAGGCAATCACGGAGAGAAAACCTAAACCTTAATGTTTGGCATTATAAACATGAATATATTTATCCATCAGGATGAATTGAGAATATTTTTTTATTACAACTGCTATACATTGAGTCAAGACATATCTGGTGTTAAACTATGTGGTATGTGTAATGGAAGAGAAACTGGAGTATTTAAAGGGAACTTGAATGGCGATTCAACCTGAAATTGTGTTAATTCATTTGGTTCTTGCCACTGTAGGAACCGTTTGTACATTTTGTGCACACATGTAACATGGTACTAAATTATTCAACACACCATTTTTAACTCTGCATCATACAAGTAATAGCTACAGAAGAACATACAATGTCCAGAAGAAAAATTCTTTTGTACCCACTTGCCAGTTTTTCCAAGTGCACTGCCCCCCCCCATTCACTTTCACTATTTGAGAACAAAACAAAATATGAAAGGGAATTATGATAACAGGGTCATAACTTGGCTGAAGTTCATAATGGGGTAGATGGGAAGGTGGTCCAAGAACATGGGGTCCAGAAGTTGGGGTATGTGCACCAGCCAGCAGAACTTTACCACACACAGGCAAGTACAGAGTGACACTATATCATCATTCAGAACAAAATACATCAAATAACCAATGCCCAATGATTGTAAAGTGTTTCCATTCTACCCTTGAGCTCCTTGGTAATCAAGTAGAAAATGAAATGTCATCTCTCTACAAATCAAACATGCTATAAAAATGTAAAAATCTGTGCATATTTGTAGACAAATCACTAGCTTGCCTTAGCGACATAAAACATTTTTTGTATATTGCAGGGAGATTCTCAGTTCAAATAGTTCAAGTTCTCACAATGACGAGATTTGAGTCACTTCCCAACCCTACGCACACCTCATAAAGCTTCAACACTTGATGTTAACATCATGTTGTATAGAATACCTTCCCCTATTCTAACACAGGAGCTGATAATATTGACAGGTCAGTCCATTAGACAATTCGAGAAGCACACTTCTTGGCAGAAGAATA
This sequence comes from Calopteryx splendens, assembly GCA_002093875.1. Taxonomy (NCBI): domain Eukaryota; kingdom Metazoa; phylum Arthropoda; class Insecta; order Odonata; family Calopterygidae; genus Calopteryx; species Calopteryx splendens. Next base: position 104,122 of record LYUA01000413.1, read on the forward strand.
ATAAAATTATGTCTGCCAATGACTTCTAATGTGTAAGCTATCATGATGGTGCGGCGACACTCAGGAAAAGTCTTCGAAGCTTTGTCATGTGTCCCATTAAATAAGTAATTACACATAAATTACATTGACACATGAGACAATTATAAGTTGATAAATAAATACTACAAAAATAAAAGCTCCAAGTCACTGGAATGTTTAACAAGAAGATGGCAATGAGATATAATATTAATTAACAAGATGGCTGGGTGTGCAGGTGAGGGAATCCATGATCCACTAACACCTAGGACAAACAGCAACACACAAAAAGGCTATTGCTTTGTTATTAAATATACTTGAATTCATTCAACCTATATTGTACCAGATGACTAGAGTTCAGCATTTCAATCCAGCATGCAGTGGCTCAAGTCTGCCAATGCTCATTCAATACCCACATAACAAATGCTTCAGTTTAATGCCAAGAAAACTGTCAATAGAAAATGTGAATATGATCAAAAATATAAATAAATAATTTAATGTTTAAAACAAGCACTTACACATTTCACTTACTAGCTTGAAATACTGACTTTTAAAATTCATTACAACCATTACAATTTTTCAATAAATAATAAGTTTAATAACAACATCATGGGAATAAATTAATATAGGAAAATTTTAAATATATATATATTTATAAATGACTAGAACTTTCATTTTAAATTAATAAAATAACTAGATCTGATTCACAGGGGTTTGAAAGCTATGCTTAGTAAGTAGTTTTCACACTCATATTTTGGTTGATATGGTGGTGCATAGTTTACAAAGGCTCACCAATGTAGCTTAAAATGTTTGGTTTTTACATTTATTTTCCATGCATACCTAATTTATATCTGTTAAATAAGTCCTAAATCAACGGCAAGTTTCATTCGTGCTATCTCAAGTAAATTATTTGCATTTGTACTTAACATATATCCTTTCATTAAAAGGCACTCGTTAATGTATTAAGTTGAAAGCCAAAAGCTATTTGATCTGAGCAAAAGTTCTGATTATTTTAAAAACAGCCATAATAACACATGAATATCATTTAGTTAAATTTCTTCAATGCCATGGGTGTAATCAAATACTGTTAACTATTGTCTCCTGGTGTATTATGAAAGCAGCCCTAATTTTAACCCCATTAGCAGATGAAAAAAGAATGTCTCCCCTAACGATAGAGATAGTTCCATGAACAAAAAATAGGAAAAAGTAGAAATAATATACAAATAAAAAATGTAACCTTAAAAAATGCATAAAAATAAAAATTTTCTAAAAAAATCTTAGCACTTTAGCTGATCAACAGCGAAAATATAAAAAAAGATAGTAAACATTATATATGAATATATTAAAATTGTATCTTTCAGAACAAAAGGCAATGATTGACCTTAAACTCTTCTTAGCACTAAACTCTTCTTCTTAATCTTAACCTTAAACACAATATATGGTAAGGCCTTCTGTGACTAATTATAGGCAAGAGCAATAAAGTGACACACTTTTATCTTTCCATGATATGCTTGCCATAAAACCCTTTTCCTGTTTTAGCATAAACATTGATGGGACTAAAATTTGGTGGGGTGAGACTAATCAAACACCCTGGTTGATTGATAATAAAAAAACAATATCACAGTGTAAATTAATACATAAAAACAAAGCATTGTACCAATGTACTGAGATCAGAAACAGCTGAACTTGAAATATTCTTGATGACTAGATACCAATGGTTTAAACTAAAAGTACAAAAAATTCAGAATTTTCATTATTAATGAGCCAGTTTTATATGCCCACATGCATGTATGAAAAACAAATTATGACAATATTAACGACAAATACTTGCGTGACTAGAATCCATATATGTAATTATATTGATAAATAATGCATAGATGGACACTTGACTATTATTTATTAAACTAGGACATGCTTTGAACCACTCAAAACCTGTCATTGCTTTGGCATATGCATTTGTTGTAGGGGAGACATTCATGAAAACCGATTGATAGATGATAAAAAACTGTCTTGAGTATTGCAATATTTTCATTTCTGTAGGCTTTAGAAATGTTTTGTCCTACTTTTAAATGATGACAATAAAAATAGAGAATAATTCCTTTTGATTTCTATAAATGATGGTACTAGATAAAGGGAAAAATGACTGGAATAGGAATCCAACAATCACTTCTAACCATTATTGTTTTAACTATAGTTAGGAGGAGCTAATTATTATCACTGTTTTAATCCCTAATATCTTTGATCTGTTTAGAGAATAAATGTTTTCTATTTTAATCGGTATGAACAAAGGATTATCACATGTAACCAACATTTCTCTGATGAGCCATTATTTCAAAATTACTTTTCCTAAGGCTTTTATTTAACATTAAAAGAAATTTGAAGGCAAAATTTGGAGAGCTAATTTTGAGGGATAGAGTATCACAGCAATTACATTCAGTTAAGTTATTGAAGAGAATGTGATCACACGGGATAAATTACATTTTCTACAAAATATATGATGATAAAATACACGAATTTATGTTCTTAAAAATCAATTTACTATCATCACTGACTAATGCGTTGATTAGGAATGACATAAATTACTTTATGATGCATAACATGACCATTTCATTAGCAATGGTTATGTTCCTCTCATGCTATAAGTACATTAGTGAGCATTTGTAAATGAGCACCTGCATTATGGGTATTACAGAATTTTACATGCAAATATTCAATGAAATATTAAAGTCCATAAGCGGTTGATTAATACCTTGAATAACCATAAAAATGAAAGTAAGGACTCATAAAATTCTACTTGAAATTTTTACACCTTTCCTTAAATTATGTCTTTCCAAATATAAGCTTTCGTAATACTTTTCTTAGAGGATATTTATCAGACAATTAGATTTGTATTCAAACCCCTGAGATTTAACTTCCTTTAAAATCATTTCATTTCCTAATTTTTCAACAAGAAAAGAAGGCAGCTAATAATATTTATGCTCTGCATTGGGTATGCAGCTATTCTCAATAGGGATATTTTATCAGTCCTTTACCAAAAAACATTTCATCTCAGCTCCCTGCTATATCAAGAGAACATGCAGTAGGTGTAAGGGGATATACACTTCATTTGTGGTATGCTACTCTCTGCAGATCCTTCATTTCAGAAGGATATCTAGGCGTCACATTCATTCTTAATGAAAATAGGCTCCCAACTTGCCCTTAAAAGTGGGTTTCTATGCTGCCGATTGGATCGTCTAGTGACCTTTAGAAGATGATTCTCACTAGCTGTCATTAAATTTATCTCATCACATACAACAAAAAAATAATCCTCAAAGGATTGGTATGAAATTTATGTGCTTGTTTTTGAGTTTGTAAACCAAACACAATCAAGTTTTTCCCCCACGAGAAAAAAACACCAATGTATTCATCAATGTTGATAATCTTTAACTTAAAAAAAATATGTTTTCTTCAAAGAAACACCAGGTGGTGCTGTTGTCGTGTGGGGTAGCTTGCATGATGTCACAATGAGGCATCCGTCGCATGAAGGGAGCCAGGCTGTGATGCCTGCTGCCCTCCACCCCCTTGTCCACTGCCAGGCCCGCCTCCGTGGCCTCCCGGTGGACTCTGCCCTGCCACTGATGCCTTACTCGCTGGCTCCTCATCCTTCCACTTGTCCATTGATCGTCTTCGGGCATTCATGAAGAAATTCCCCACCGTCGTTGGTTCAAGCCCAAGTTGTCTTGCGATGGTAACCTGCATCTCCTTTGATGGCCTTTTAGTTTCCTGGAATGTTGAACAACATCTTTTAGAAAAAAATTCTGTCGCAACATAACAGTTAATTTCAGGCAGAAATTCAATTAATTATCAACTCAAGAATCAATGATGTTAGGTATGTACTGTTTCAAAATTTAACCAGCTCAGTATAGATGCTCAATGAATGAATGAATACTAAAAGAAAGTGACTGAGTAGTTCAATTACAAAATATCATTCATGGCTTTAAGGAAATAGGTTTTGCATGCTCACAGGAATATTCCTTGAGCCAAAAATATTGGTATGTGGAAACTAATGGCAGTGGGTGTCAAAAAATGATCACAGGAAAAATAAGTAAGATCTATTAAGAGCACTTGTGATAAAGTAAACTAATGAGTCAGTCACCCACCACCAGATAAGGGCAGAATGATTTAAAAAAGCACAACCAAGTACACCTTACCCATCCTCTGTAGGCCAACCAATATAAAGTTTCAATTATGCTCTCAAGGATTTTAACAATATGAGTCCCAGAAAATTGACAGTTATTTCCTATGTGCTTATTGAGAAAAATTTTGCAGCTAATATTTAGTGAAAAGAAATTGTAACTTCTTGTGGCAGTAAACAAGTTTTTATTAAAAAGTTATTGTGTAATATTTAAGAATTTCTAATACTGCTACAAGAATTCAAGTCTAATCATAAGTGATTAAAATGGAGCCAAAATATCAATAGCAGGCAGAGAATGTGACGGTGGCCTAGTGTAAGTGACATAACCTTAAGCATCTAAGGGCTAAACATAATTTAAGGACCTCAAATTTTATATGAGCTTGAAAATCAAATGCAGAGTCTTCAACTGGTTAGTTGTTACCTCAACTGTTCCTTTTCATGATGCTCATCATCAATTCGCCAATATCCTCCTCTGGTGGTCAGGTAGGTAGCTGGCATTCAGTTAAACCTTCAATTCTTACCAAATTCAGATGTCCAGTTCAGGGACTTGGGATTGATGCCAGAAACGCACGATAATCCCCATAATAAAACTACCATTGCTATATTAAAACCCATTTGAAAATTACTTAACTACCAGAGGGTAATTAAAATTATGAAATCATGGAAAATGGTGATGAGTATCCCTACGAGTTATGGAAATTACCTCTTCCGAATACAATAACATCCAACAAAAATAGATGCTTGCAAAAGAAATGTGTTAATTGCTTATTATGGAGATTCATGCAAAACAGTGTTTTGAATAATACTGTCTATCTGTAGTCTTTCAATGTAACCAATGCTAGTAAAACATCAACTTCTAAATGAGTTTTATAGGAAATTGTAACGCACCCAATGAAATATAATTTTCACTTTGATGGAAAACTAAATAGTGCATGAATAGCACTTTATACATTAAGAAATCTTAATGCAAATAGAGGAAAAAATATGTGACCAAGAAGACCTATTCAGCTTTTCATTAATTTCTAACAAATTTTTGCCATTTAGAAATATTTTCAGAAAATTGGTTTATTATTGATGCATGTTGAAACTAAGTTAGGCCATTTGTTAATCATTAAAATCCAATCACTAATTCCCTATTTAGTGTAAAATTTGCAGCTGCTTTTATTCTAGTGGCGTAGACAAACTCTTCACCTGATTTCCACTCACACTACGGACTGTGCTAACATGTGCAATCTCAGGTTTAGATAAAGTGTAATTTATCAAGCTCTAATGAAAAACCAGGCCATTTCAATCCACTCGCTACTGCATGTGCAGATCATTCAGAGTGAAATGAACACCTTCAGTCTATTGGAGTCAGCCTTCAATATTTAATGCTGCAATGTGCACTCTGTTAAAATTGACATAAATTAAATTGAAGAAGGGAGAGCAAAAGACAACACAAAATATAGAACATCCTTCACCCAGAGACGGGATTGGGTTGATCTCGTCTCTGAATGTGAAATCAAGTATGCCAACAATCTAGTAACCGAGAATCAAAACAGTCTGGCGTGAAACTATCGATTAATTTTGCCCAATTGACAGTGAGGCTGAGCACCTGCCGTTTCAAGTGGCCACTTTCACTTGCTTGTCAAAGGAATGACAGTCATTTTGGAGTGCTAGTGTGTCCGAGGCGGATTGGATATCAGGTGCAGAGCTTGCGTTCGGTATCTCCAGCCGTGTGAGGAGGCGTTGACCGTGGTAAAATCGGGTTCCGGATCGAAGGAGAACAAGGGGTGGTTGGGCATCGGGAGCAGAGACAGCGGCTCGGTGAAGAGTCCTCCGCAACCAGAGGATAGGGCTTCCTTCAGGGCCGCCCCCCTTTGAACAACCATTTTATTTGGACATTCTGGACTTGCTCGGGAAAATATCCCTGGCCTCTATCCCGTGGCTACCCTTCCCATTTTAGGAGTGCTCTATGGCCCTTTTCTGATACTGATGACGTGGACTCCTGGAAACACATTCCTCCTTGTTGCACAGGACTCTCCAGACCACGCCATTGGATTCTTTAACTTTATTTATTAAATCATACAAAATAAACAATATGTTGTAATTGGCGCTTCTAAATCTGTCCCAAATGTTAGCAGACAGAGGCTACTAGACACAAACAAACTTTGTCAAAATTTCTTTGGTTTAATTAAATTTTAAAGAAAAATTGTCTACATAGTTCTTAAGGGCACTTTCTGTGATAGCATTCACCTGTTCTAATTTCATCTGTCTATGTTCTTTGGCACTTTATATATTTCAGGGGAATATGTCAACATCATTTTGATGCTGTTCTCCTTCAGACAAAATATCTCTTCTTCCCCAGCTCAACAATAATGATGAATCAATAATGAAGGAATTTGAATGATGCACTATTTCATCACTTAACAATAAAAATAAAGATGACGAAGAATAATTATCGAGATCTTTCTCACGAAAATAAACTTTCCACTGATCTCTTTCTCTGATACTGTGCCAAGGTATTATTTTTCTTCTGGTGAAAATGTTCACTTTTTTCTGCCTCAATTGAATCATATTGTCATCTTTTGTTAGGATAATACCCATTCAAAAATCAGCACAATAAAGGTATGTGTGTATACCATGATAAAGGCATCCAACCACTGATTTTAAATATGGTATTCACAAGCACGAGAGATAATGCCATCCTTACCCAGAATGATCTTAATATTTGTCACAAATGAAAATAATAATCACATCTCTGTATCCATGAATATATGTAGTTGAGAAATATCCTCACATTATCCCATTGATATGGTGATGGATCATTGTTTATAAAATAACAAAATGAAATCATGTTGCAGTCATGCATTATTCTTCTTCAGTTACATATTGCAGTATCCTCTTGATGTTGCTCAATGCTGTTCTCCAGCATGTAGAAGTGTCTGAAGCAATGTCCTGGCTAGCAATGCATCCTTTAGTGCAACATATTAATCATGCACTCCAGCTGAGTCATTAACATATTAGGCAAGCTCATTTGTAATGAGTTGTGTGCCCATGATTCTGATCAAGGGAACAAATCCAGAAGCACAGCTTTTTTGCAGACTATTTCAGCTCAGCAAGTAGGTATTTCGAAAAAAGCAAAAGCTATGGATGGGTACTGTTTATGAAGGATGATGATGCAATAGGAATGTCATGTGATTCTTTGAACAAATCTGGTTTGCCATATATCACGAATTCACTTCACATGAATGCATTATCTTCACACTCACTGAACTAGGAATTGGTTTTTCATGTAAAGTGATGATATAACTTATCACTCACCTCAGCACAATGAATGAAGCTGGAAGATTTAAAAAAATTAACTAACTAAATTCAACTTGAGAACCTTTTGCGTTAGGTATCTACAAATTTTCTTGAAGCTGGAAGATTGATGAATTCATTAACATTTTGCCACTAAGCAAATTAAATGATAATATTTGGAAAAATGAGCTTCATTAAAAATGTTTGTACTGTCCCCTAATCTTCACTTTCACTAGTTTCTCCAAGGGCTTTTTTATATCAACTGCCACAGAAACAGAGAAGATATTTTTGGGAGATGAAGTTGAAGCACAACAGAACTTTCATCTTCATGATATCACAGATAAATTCATGAGCATTTGGCATGCATGTCCTAACTTGATTAAAAATACACACTTCCAAAATCTGTTGCTATTCATTTCATTCAATCACATTTGTAAGTGATATCAGCATCTTCTGGAAAATTTATTCACTTTGACAGCACCATACTCACTATTGATGTGATGACTTCTCCAGTGATATTGAAAATCAATGCAACTATATGTGCCCACATAACTACACACAGAGATACCTGATAGTTTATATATATATATAGGATAAATATCCTTTCCACTTTTCTTTATGCTTAGCAGAATCACTTGGGTTTTATTCCAATTGCTTGCCATTAATACTTAACATCACATCTCTCTTCTTAAGAGTTTAGCTTAAATATTCACATCACAATCACTATGCTGGTCAAGATAGAATATTTACTTTAAGCCTTCAAGTAATAAGAGGCAAACACATTGCTCACTATGCCATTGTAACTGCATTTATTTAGCCAGTACACTTTTTTCTTATTAACTCCTTTCCTATTTCCAATGCTTGCACAATTAGCACATGAAAAGATATAACAAAATGCAGTTGAATGAGAAAAATGTTCATCTAAAAAGGAATCAGTGGAAATAAATTCACCATTTAAAAATGTAAAGATCTCCTCTTCATCTCTGATATGAAGCAAAGTCTCAATTTTCATAATGTCCATAAGTAGCTAGAGATATCAGCAGCTTCATTTTCAGAAATATTTTTCTTTCGTCACATTTACTTCCTCCTTTTTCATCACCTAAGCACTTAGAGTAGAGGTAATTATTTTGAAATGATTCATTCACAAATTCAATTCCAAGACTTCACCAATTCTGAGATTGCACTTGGACAAAGGGAATGCCTTTGACTTTAGTAACTTATAATCCATTTTTGGTAGTCTTTATGCCTATCTATTGGAAGATTGAATAGATTTAAATACTCCTGAACAGCAATAAAAGCTGATAACACAAGCCAAATCCATTGTTACCAAATTTCAATATATGTTTTTTTTTCAAGATACAATGCACATTTATACTTGAATTCACATAGCATTAATCACATTGCTTTAATTCTTGATAGCTGACCTTTCATCTTCCATTTAAAAATAGCCTTTGAGTACAACTCTAATTCCTTTGGAGAACTTGGAGATTTGTAGGAGAAATATTTTAATTTTTTTGGAAATTTCCAAATTAACTTCTTGGGAATCTATATTTAAAGGCTCAGAACAGAATAATATTTTTGAGTTTTACATTCAAGCCAAATATAACTTCTTTACAAATTCTTTCCATTCTAACACACGGACATGTTCCACACAAACTTTTGCACAACAGATTAGTTTGAGATTTTCCATTTAAAATGGATTAAAAAAAATAGTAATTCACTTGCAATAGCTCCAGAAAGAAGTTGCGATTCAGATATTTTGTAGCACCATCTTCAAAGTAAGGTCTTCAGTAATTTTTAAGAACACCAATATATTGATTTATTCCAACTGCATCTGAATTACCACCATTAATTTCATCAGGGTTGTTAATAAAAATATATTCTTCATGGCCTCAGAAGTTCACTGAGATGACTTGAGATTAACATCCAGTTACATTGCATGCATCTTCAAATCTGAAGGTGATCTCTTGAAGTTGTTAAATTTGCTTGCTAAATAATAATTTTGAAGCACTAGAACAGTAATTTTTTTATAGTTCAGTATTACCCTTATTTTTTTGTCACTATTGCAATTGATTTAATACGTGCCATAGGTGCTATCAGATCTAATCTGCCACATGGTGACTTCGTTATTCATAAACTTATCTCTTCATATTTTAAAGCAGTCATAATTTTATTTCTACTTAAAAAAAGGCATTTAATAAGAAGTGACCACTAGCCATGATGATGTGTGCATGGCAATTCATGGTGTCTAATATGTTCAAATTTACGCACAACACAAGCGTAGTAAGCTGTTCCAATGGTTGAAACAGTAAACTTTAGAGCTTAAAACAGTTTTGGCCATTAATGAAAACAAACATAGGAATTTCACTATGGAAACTTCATGTTATGCAAGTGAAATATGCACTTAGAATCTCCTGAACCAGAAATCCGATTTCCTCGTTAGTATGATTTGTTTCATCAAGGGCCAAGCCTGGACCAAAGCAATCTGTCATTGAGAATTGTGGAAGAGATAATGACCAATAGTGCTCAATGATTTATCAAAATGCAAACAATGAAGGGAACCTGTTGCTCCCTTCATAATGACCCCTGCTTGCCAACAGCCCGTTACCCCGAGCCCGACACAGCATGTTAAGCACAATGATAGAATTCACTCTGAGATATGTTTCCATCAACAATGCAATATGAAGGGAATTGCGTTTATCTCTCCTCAATAATTTCTCTTTATGCCATAGTGTGGTAAAAAAGAGTTAGAAATGAGACAATACACCATTTTTCAATCTGCTCAATTTGCATTATGGTTGCGGTCACTCGCGTCCAATTAACTTGAAATGTATCTCAAGAGCCAGATACTTTCCTCCATTGAAAGAAGATCCCTTTGGCATGGCATTATTTAAGAAAATATGTCATCACCTGTTGAAAATTTGGCAACCCCCTCAGGGTGCATCTCATTACTGCACCGCAGTGCAACACATGACACAGTTAACTCTCTTTTTAATAATTCTCTCCGCTGCTGTTCCTTCTCCTAATTCTTCAGCATGCAAGCTGGAGATACCGAACTTGTTTGAGAAAAAAAAAAGAAAACTCCATGGCAAATCTCCAAAGAGGGCCATATACACTGAAACTTGATTCGTGACCAAAGGGTCCAAGCATGTGGGTACCCTGAGATCCAAGCGCCAAGGACGACAGGGTTGCGGGGAGATTTTGTCACCATTTTGCATTCCATATCTACTGAACCAACACTCCCCGCAAACATCTTATCCTGTTCAATCCCTTCCTCCAAATTTCTTTATCCTGTCAGCATTTCACGACTGAGCTCTCAAAAAGTGGTCCACGGTGGGTGGACGAGGCCTCACTGAATGATTATCTCTCGCCTCTTTGATCTCGGTTACTTGGATTATTCGCTCGCTGTGATGGATGGATGGAGGCCCACGTGTAGTCCACGAGGGGCGAGGCCGTGTTTGGGGTCACGGGTTGGGGCTGAGGGCTGAGACACAAGGGTGCTCAAGTTGGGAGCAGTGTGAAGAGCCGCAATAAGGCTATGATTTGAGACCCAAAATGGGACGCGGAAGCCACCTTAAAAATAGCCTGCAGAGTACGCCGTTGGAGGTCGGTGAAAACCAACCGCGGCTTCTTGGGTGCGGGCGGGTGCTCTGGTTGGGTCTGTGGGTCTTCTTTCCTCTTGCATGCTGCAACGGAAAAGAACAACAAACACCGAATGTTAACCAAGGCTCTAAGGGAAAATGTTGAGAATTATTCCATACTTCAATTGCTATGAAATTATTCTTTTGAGTGGGATTTGTTATGAATGGCCAATTATGCATGTTTCGGTCATATCTAATACATAAAAGGAAAAGCCTGGACATTGGCATCCACACCTTTGGAGGATAGAGACCTGGGTGGAATCTGAGCCCATGTACTCCAGCAAGCAAGGAAATTTACCCCTTTGGCAATAAGGCGATTTAACATTACAGGCTTATTTGGTAAATGAGTGGGCCTACACCTTATGTTGTACTTGATGGGCTATAAATCATCCTCAATATAAAAAAAAATACTTTGCTTTAACTTCAAGGCATAACTAAAAATCTCAGTACTGGGCAGATGTGAAAACAAACCATGTTATTTTATTATTATATTACTAAAGAGAAATCTTTGCTAAACAAAATGGCTGGTTAAAATGATTAAATGCCAATGCCTCCTAACTGAGCTTTGTAAATATTCCATGAACAGAACTTTGTTAAAATACCATGAATAATTTCTCCTTAAAATGCATTTATTGGTAAATTGAATCACTAACATAAGGTGTGCATGCAGATTTCATTTTTTTATTTATGGCAAATGCAGCTGATTTAGAAATGAGCATGCACCTCACCTTTGTGGCAAATCAATCTATTTTCACCATAAAAATGAAAGATTAGAATGCTACTTGTGCATTGTCCATGTCCATGCAGTGTGCATTTTTTTCTATATTGGTACTGCAATACAATAACATATACTGCATACACCACTTTGTATGATATTCTCAGACCCAGGTCAGAGAGTGCCATGGCACTCAAATTCACTTCATCTGCCTTGCTCTATAACTCATACTACAACATTTTTGCAGACATTTGAAGGGAATATAAGATGGCATGGTGAAAAACATCACTATATTCCTGGTGAATTTAAGAAGTGACACTGCATTAATTGACCTGAACTGGCATATTTGTTCAACTTTTGCACTTGTTATACAACGGTTTAGTATAATATTTAACATTTTGTTATGCATCAGAAGGAGCAGTTGTGACCTCAGTTCACATAAGATAATTAACTGTGTATAAATTGAAGGCATTAAATGCCTTTGTTTGCATTATCCAAGTTTGCACACCTTAAGAAATGGTATGTTGTAACATATGAGGGCATGATGTGCATAAAAATCCCATGGATTCTCTTATGTTTAGCGCTAATTTATTGATGCTGGAAAACTATAAGAATAACAAATGCTCCAGTTGAACTCCAATGCCCTGGGGAAGAGAATTCATGTAGAGATATTTTTCACTGAGCCATAACTCTATTTTTTTTACTGTTAAGAGATGAGCAGTGAAAATTTTCATCAACATGCACCATAGAAATAATTGGTTTGGACAGAGATTTGGGATGAAATGGACACAATTTCCCACTACATTCTACACCAGTGGTGAACAAATATCATCCCCTCATTGCTTACAAATTGTGAGCATGAGTTAGTAATATAAGCATGCAGAGATTTCATGCAAAGATGAATTTAAGAATGCATAAAATAATTTGACATTTTTAAGTGTCTATAAAAGATTGATCTTTTAGTATTGTCTTTTCTTTTATAGTAATATTGCCACAGTCAAGAAGAGACCCTCACATGGAGAAATGCCACTTATATTTAATTATTTAAATATGTATAGATACATTTTTTTGCCAAGCCAAACACCAATTATCATGATAAGGGTAGAATAGCTAAGAATTAGTAATCATTGCAGTTACTACATTTTTTGTTTCATGGAATAACATTTTTACAGCAGTGGTTGGAAATGACTGGTTTTTATTGTTAAATCATTCTCATAATTCACTCAATCATCACGTTTATTTAGTTTCATATCCTTCCATAGTTATTTGTGGCCAGTGCATATATACTGATGGTAGTACATTATCGAAAAGGTGTTGAGACTCGAAACATATGTAAGAGGGGTTGAAATTTTGAATCATTTAAATCAATTAACTAATTAAATTTAAAAATATTTTTCTGTAGCACACATCATACCTAGACCTCATGTCTCTCTACATAAGTATTCATGCACATTTTATCATGCCCATTTATTTTGGGCTGCGAATATTTTGGGGGAGGAGATAGGAAACCACATTTGCTATGTCCTCACCACCTACGACATGCTGACTTTACTCACATTTCACATTGAAGACCCAAAACGCATCACGGAAAGTATCAATGGTCTGTAATTTTTCCAAACTATATAGACATGAAAATGTGTAAAATAAATTCAAAAGTGAGGAACGCTTTAAATTAATAGCACAATAGAGTTCGCACTATCACAGTGAGTAGACATTCTGCGCGTCATAACGCATTATTTTATCATTTTCTGACCTCCCCTTTCGTCAAGAGGCGCTCTTGAGGGACTTCCGTACCAACAAATAATGCACACCTTAGCAGTTGGTAAATTAATATCGGAGGCGAAGGGGGTAAAAAAAATTCAGAACAGCGTGGTTTTAACACAATTCCATCAAGTAAAACGGTACGGTCTCGAGCGGAACGGGTACAATTGACCGCGCGGGGGACATACGCAGCTCCGTATGCAATCGCGCGAGCGCACTAGGCGGGCGTCCCACCACCGATG
>LYUA01000413.1:369756-383322 GCA_002093875.1 Calopteryx splendens
AGCGTGATGAATGCTCGCCGAGGGGTGTGTAATACGTGGCGGTGAGAGGCGTGCCCGTACGCGTGCATCGCAGGTCAATATTCAATCGAGCTGAACAGCAGTGCGAGAGAAGATCGCGCCGAGACATTGTTCCGCCACACTACACCCGCACATTTTCCAGCCAATAACAAAACGGAATGGAAACAACGGCACTAAAGTCGAAGAACGGCCGTCCGCTTAAATGCACATTCTCGGCCGAAATAAAAAAGAGAGAAAATGAATTATACCCGAACGCGGATTTCAATTTGTTTGAACTTCACTTGAGTTGAACGAGGGGCGCGGCGGTCCAGTTGAGGCTGCTGACAGTGAGGGTCCCGGGTTCGAATCCGGACGACGCCTCTGAAAAGCATCGGATTCACCCGAGCCGCGTGATTTATTCTCGGGTACCACACCTTCCTGGGAGGCCGCAGCCGGAAGAACCTCCTCCCCCCTTTCCCATGCCTATGCGTGAATTTCACACAATCCGTAGTGCTTCATACCTCACCCTGCACCCACCCGTTACCCTCACCTATAAAAAAACCAACCTCCGGGTCGATTACGGTGGTTTTGGTTTCCTGGAGCATTGAGGAGAGTACACGTCGTTCTCTATTCCCTCCTGTTCAACGCATCCTACACCCGCTACGCCAGCACCGCAATACTTCAAAATGGTGCGCCAGAAATTCTCCCATCAATTCCCAGCTTCACCCCTTGTCACCCATGGAACTCAATTGGTTTCCTTCCGCCTTCACGCCCCCACAGTTCAGCTACGAAGCTGCACCTGACGATGGATTAAGAGCCGTTGATTTGCCTACCCAGAAAGGAGCGTGCAGTTATTCCCTCTTTAGCATACAACCATGCGGACACACATAAAACGCGGCACAATTCGGACTCGGACAATGAATTCCTTTAACCACCTTTTGCTCATGGTGAGAAAACGACTTTGCCATCCTTTCCTAGTGATATTCATTCACCCTGAATAAAATAGTGGCCTCTCAAAAGGCGAGGAGCGATTGGATGTGGGTTGCGAAGAGACGTGGGATTATAAATTCAATGCCCCGAAATATATTGATCTCGGAACCACTTCCTCCCAGCTATTAATCTCCTCCGTGTATTTTCACACTTCCTCCGGGAGTTACGTCGTAAAAACACCGAATCCGCAAGTCAATCGCCTCAATCAAACACCCCACACCAATCCATCGGATTCTCCTAAGTATCGCATTCCTTCGACGGAAATCTCGGTAGGAAAACATCATAAATAAAGCCTGGCCCTGCGCATTATATAATGCCGTACAGTTGCAGAGGCCACCGCGGAGACTATCAATTGAAGCATAGATATTATGCTTGCTTAGCATGCATAATATCCATGCATGGGGTTATTTTGGTGCGATGTGGGGAATGTGCGCCTCCCGGTTGATTGCAAATACGCGATAAGTACGCCACGGAAACGGAGGCCACCAAGGCTCATTGATGCCAAGTGCAAGACGCGATTGATGAAATCGGGGAAGATGAGTTAGAGGGAAGAGCATGGCGATAAAGAACATTGCACCCATCGCCCAACTGAGTTCACGTGGTAACGACGATAACTCGCATGTGTCACCTATAAGTATAGAGGGGCCGAGAAACGCGTTATTGTTCGAAAGTGATGATCCAAAAGAAGAAGAGTTCTAAAATACAAGGACAAGAGGGGAGTAAAGAAGTCATAAAGGCATCCTTCAGTGTCTTAGAGATTTGAGTATGCCAAAAACACCACGTACACATGTCCACGTGTTCTCGAGACTCTACTTTTAGTGAATGATTTCTCATTCCTCAAGTCAATCATCAATCGGTGTATGAACCTTGGGATTACATTTTGTTTACACTTATTTCGTCTAGCGAGGACTTGAACTACTCGTAACACTCAATTACAAAGAGAGCAACCATGGAAGACGTTGAAATACGATACATCAGGATTATATTAAAAGTGAAAATCGTAACAGAATCTTGAGGTCTTAAGAGTTCCCTCCCGGGTTTTCATTTGTCCAACAAAACAAATAGGGGACAGGAGTTCCGAATTCCGTTTTTCATTTATCCTTTGAAATACACATATTTACACACATGAATTCTAGCTGATGAATAAATTTAACTTAGCATTTTTTCTCACTTAGCATGAGAAATGGCAGTTAAATCTGCATCTATGCTTCCTTTACAGTTTTTCTAGGTGTAATAGTCTCAGTTTTTTGAGCGATGAAGAAACCAGTGATCATGATCAAGTAATTTACTTGATTTTTAAATTTTACATGCAATCGTGATGACTGAATCAATCAATCATGAGGTGAAATCCCATTCCGCGACGTTTCTCACCGTTTTCTTTTACATGCTAACCGTCCATCTTATCCACCATGTACTGTCTCCTTCCTTGCTACGGAACCATGTATCGTCAACACTGACATCCTATCAAATAATTTTACATTGCATTTTGGAATTCCATTTACACACATTTGGCAGTCATAGTCTGGCAGTAAAAGGACCTCTAACTAAACAATTTTTGTATTTCTAACCGGTGGCTGGTACTGACGGTGGCGTGGTTATGTCATTTCTTTCAAAAGAGGATCCTAAGAATCCTTCACGAGGCACTGTGAAGGTTTGACGAGAAAGAAAAATGAACGAGACGTCTTGGATCCAATCATAGGTTCCATGCAATCAAATTCCTAATACGTGAGAATAATTACTACCTCTTTCACTGCAAAGTGGAAAATGAAAACCCATAGTAAACTTGCTTCCAAATGCGGAGCTTGAACCGAGGAGAGAAAAAAGATGATTCGGACTCATAAAAATGGTCATTTAACGACTCCAGAAAATTGTTATCGTCTTGGCAGTTAATTTCACTGCAGTTCTGATCGACAGTTGCACATCGCCGAGCGCGTTCGACGAATATGAGCCCTAATGGGTCACAATCCCTCTCAACAGCACCCAAGAAATGTTCGGCCAAGCTTGGATGGAAACGTAGCCAACACGTTCAACGCGGTCGCGATCACGGCGACTCTCACACTTCGAAGTCCCCCGCGCAAGATTCCCAGCGGAATTTAGTGAAACATTACGATCGCGGGTTTAAGCACCGCCATGAGGAGTGGGGTATTGTGAGAGAGCGGGGGGCGCGTTGGGTGATGGCATTAGAAGAGAGCGTAGAAATGGAAGTGGATGACAAATGAAGAGAAGAGAGCGTAGAAATGGAAGTGGATGACAAATGAAGAGAAGATTGCCCGCGGGAAGGAGAGTGTTTGAAAAGATTCGAAAATGCCGAGGGCGAAAGGGAGAACGAATTACGAATGCAAGATAGAGGCGGCGCCGTAAAAGGGAGGGGGGGGGTGAAATCGATTTTGAGTTATGGCCTTTTATGTTAACGCCGGCACCAATAGCGTGAGTTATTAGCGGGTGATCAATGGAGGTGAGATTAAGGAATGTTTCGACAGGGGGCTAAAGATTAGAGGATACGAAACACGGGCAAACCCTAAAATGGGGTTAGCGGAGCCATATGTATGTATGTATATATATATATATATATATATATATATATGGGGTGGAGGGGAAACACTGCACTGCACTCGGAGAAATAGAATCAAGAAGAAAAACACCTCGAACAAATTTAGGGAAAGCGCTTAGCCGGAGCCATTCATCCTCTACGTTGGCAGCACGTCGAAACAAGATACAATGTGAATATTTCCTCAAAGCCTCTTACCCTCTCCTTCAGAGAACCAAATGCCATCTTAATATCCCATGGCTAGAGAACAAAAATTGATGGAGAAAGTGAAGATTATGGCATAAAAGGATGAATGAGGAGATTTCAATTTTCTTGCGCGCACAATGAGGCAGGATGTACTCGTTGGTGTCCTGAAAGGGATTTTCGAAAGCTCAAATCTTGAGCATGGGCCGATGGGAAAGCAGGTGTTCAGAACAGAAGAAAAGAGGAGTGCAGGCAATCATATCTTTGCTGGTTTCTGATTGATACTTCTTCAGGAATGAATTGAGCGAAGGCTGGAAGTCTTCTAAGGAAGGATGTAAGTGGTTCAGCCAGTAGGTAAGTCTCCCATGAAATCGAAAGTGAAATCCATAATCTCCGTACTTCTCGCCAATTTTCACATTGCTCTCTCACTTATTATATTTGCAACCCCCATTCCAAAGCGAACGACTAGTCATTGAATATTATTTGATCCAATATGCTGTGGAATCATATCAACATTTTTTCAAAAAGAGAACCGAGATTGGAGAACAAGCGTGTGCACCCTGTTTAAGCCACATAAACGCAGGTGGCTTCTAAGATGAACGTCACCCAAGGAACAATT
The DNA here is from genome assembly GCA_002093875.1 of Calopteryx splendens. Taxonomy (NCBI): domain Eukaryota; kingdom Metazoa; phylum Arthropoda; class Insecta; order Odonata; family Calopterygidae; genus Calopteryx; species Calopteryx splendens. The sequence goes on from LYUA01000413.1 coordinate 374,094, forward strand.
AAGAGTGGAAATATAAGGAAAGAGTTTACTACAGTTATATAGGTACATCTTAGGACCGCTGGCGAGTGAATGAATTGGCCCATGGCGAAGTCGGGTAGACAGCGCCCGAACTCATAAGCAGTGCCGAATTTTGCATGCTTATAAACTGGAGACAACTGATGTTATTTTACTTCGATAACGATAAATTGGTTGGGTGTATTTATCTTTTTATAATGGTTATAACTTATAATCAGTCCCCTCAAAAGTCTCTTTAATCACTATTATTGTGGTACATTGACCAATATCACTAATCGGTTTGGTGATACAGAGTATACCAAAATATATATGAAAAATATTCGCGTACTCAGATGTGATCCTGAGTCTTTATTTCTGAACACGCTACGTAGACAGCTTTGGGTCACGAGAAATAATATAAAAACATGCAAATAAAGCTACGAGTAGATCATATGTCTCGCTTCAATGAAAACACAATGCCTTCACAATACTATTTATATAAATGCTGCCATGCCAGGAAAAACTATAAGAAAAAAACTTACTTTGTCGAGCATTATTGGGTGTTATTTATGTTTGGTGGGGCGAATGTAGGTCAAGTAAATATCCAAATGTGAAGTACACTATGCAACTGAGGAATTTCGTAACTATACGATATCATTTCCATAGTTGATGCTCTGGTGTTAATCGGAACATGTTTGTAGCTGCCAACATGCTTGAAGATATCATGAAAGAAGATTTACAAGGTAATCTATAAAAAAAAACGTGAATTTTATGGGTGCAGCGGGCTGACATTGAAATATACTCAGACTGACGTCACAGCATCAACTGTTCCAGGATTTCATGGAAGAGTTCGGACAGCCCGGCGCAGTTTTGGTTTTAACGTACATTCATAATATATAATCGAGGCAACCAGGCTCTCTGATAATGAAGACGGCTAAATTAAATAATGAAATAACCACGTAATGAAATAACGAAATAAAAAGGAGGTAATTTCAAAGAATACACTTCTAAATTAGGATATATATTAAACTATAATTAAGGACAGTTAACCCATAGTAGCGTCGCGTAAAATTTTCAAGACTTAAATACACTCTGGATGTAGCGAAACTAGAAGAAAATAATCTGATATGCGTTCATCCTCTATCTCTCCTGAAATAATAAACACAAGTAGTTGAGCATGAAACCTGAGGAATTACAACCTTGATTTCAATGGGAGCTTAGGTTACAAGGTGATATAATCATTAAAATTGCCTAACGAGGTTTTAGAATGTTGTTTTGGGCATAATGGTTTGAAATATTATGTTTTTGATCCGTTAATGGTTCGGTTAGTTGTTGAGAACACTGACAGTAGGGAAGAATTTAACCAGCATGCTCGATAGATTTAGACGAGGACATTTTAGGAAGTACTCTGAGGAATTGAAGCAAAACATCTTGAAGAAAATCACGGTATATTATGAACTCAGGATTCTGTAAGTGGTCAAGGGTTCAAAAAGACATCCAAAGGTGACGCGAGAATTATAGAGGTAAAATGGTGGGCGCGAAAACACAACCCCATATACCTTCACCTGTTCAACATTAAATACCACCCAAAAGCTGGAAAGCGACATATGGGGAGGTCCGGATGTGGATTACCAGTCTTGGTGAACCACTCAGCACATTGCGCAATAAGGAGATAGAGATGCGTTTCTAAATACAAATTTTAAAATTTGGAACGTTCCACGTGGAGGAGGAGGAGCATTCAAAATGACAAAGTATTTCGTATTTGGGCAGATTTTTTAGCATGAATGGCAAAAATCAGCGATGGGGACCAAAAACACCACGAGATAGGATCAAGACTTATCCAGGAATAGTATGTAACACTTGGGCAATTATCGTCGAGGTGTTTATTGACGAAGATATGCAAGTTGCGTCTTATGTTTTGGAAAAGTTGTTATGATCACAGAAATCTACGTACCTAGATTACACGCGTGGCGCGAAATGCGATCCAGAATACAAAATGTTTGGAGAAATTGTCTTGAGCAGAGAAAGCAAAGTAAGAAGCGTTCAGTTTAGCTAATTACGAGACACACAATACGGAGGGTGCAGAGATGAAGAGCCCGAGAGGTACATATTACCAGCATATTCTCATTTAAGGATCCGATAGAAAAGAGACCCAAAGAAGAGTGAGGGCGGAGAGGAAATTGAATATTAGATTGCGCTAGGCAGCGTATCAGGCTACATACAGGATATTCATTAGAGAAAAGATAATAGAATAATGAGACAACTGATTCCATAGTTAAGGGAGGATATAAGTATTGTAGGACCTTAGATGATGCCCGAAATAAATCATCTGACGTTTTCACAGAGCAGGTCATCGTTTCTTCACAGGGATTATTTTGAAAAAATAAAATAAGTATCAATATCAGGAGTCGGTAGGTATATTTAGGTTTTTAATGATTGTAAATATTTATTTTAACGTACAAAAAGGATAATTGATTACACCGAAGAAGAGAAACATAATTTAAAAATTACAATTTAGAAACAAGGTAGTTAAACCATAAATAAATGTATTTGATAAATAAAGTTAAAGGTTAATTCTTTTAAATCATCTTGTTTAAAAAATGTCACTAAAACATTTTATGATTTAAATTTCAATTAAATTATTGTCTTTAATTTCTGATTGCGTAAAAAGGTTTCACAATACTTCTTATTCATTAGCTTTTCCATATTCACGCTTAAAGACATAACATTTAAATAATTACGTAGATGGTCTTAGTTATTCTGGAGTAAGGTTACATTCTATGCTGCTGATATCACCAAGCCATTCCTAAATTCATTAGAAAGAAACCCTAAATAAACTGTCTCAAAAAGAGTTTCTTGCACTTAAATATTACTCAAACGCATAACGATTACAGGCAAAGATATTTTGCTAAATGCAAAGCAAAGCAAAAGAAGTAGAAAGCAAATTTTCCCTTGAGGTCGCATTTTATAGTCTGTAAAGTTCATTAAAATATTTCCAGAAACGACAAATTAACTAACGCAAAAACACATCTCTATATACTGTTTGAGGCTTAAATAAAAATTCCGGGTACAATATTAAATAAGTATCCAGTTTCAAGTAAAAAAACTAGATTTACTAAAGGAAATTGAAACTAAAAAATTCGAATATTTAATGCTTCAGTTTCTATTATTAACCCATCATAATAAAACACTACATGCGAAATGTCAACTTTCTAGCAAATCGGAGAACAGAAGAATAAGAGATTAATCTTTGAATTAGGAATTTCGTTTTCATAAAACTACTACTACCATTGATATGAAAGGTAATTTCGAAAGAGTAAAAGTTATAAAACGAGGGAAAATAAACGAGTACCTACTCTCCAAAACTATAGCTAAACTTTACCTTCCCATTCTTTTTAAAACTTTTATAAATGTCTACACATTGGCAAAGTAAACAGATTATTAAGCGATTCACTTAAATTTCTATGATGATGGAGATTTGCAATTTAACTTGGGCCATTTCTGAACCGAGTAGGTTTGAGAAATGGGCTGAATTTCACAATTACATCAAATAAAGATCCTATGATAAATAATCGAGTCACGAACAGTAATTTCACAGAAGAAGTCAAGAACAGTCACTTCAAGTAATTTACAGGGGAATCCTTGATTTCTGTCAGTGGTTTACAGCTAAATATACTGATTACAATAAAAAGTATGTCCATTTTTCGCAACAAAATGGAATTTAACAGAGTCGCAACATGGTAATTTCTACACACTGCTTTTATTATGACACCTCCCATTTCCTATGATATTACATTTGAGTACAAGGAAGGAAAATTTGTGAGATACATTTTTTAAATATACTTTTTAAAACCACGGAAATAGATTTCAATAGATTTTCTCATAAGGAATATTTTCGAGTTTCGCAAATACGGTTTCACAGCTTTAGCATAAAAACCCTGAATCTAGTTGACTACTGCCCACAAAATTAATCCAAATATTAACAGAACATGTCAGGAGTAGGTGAAAAGAATTTAGGTTTCCTCCTGGATGCTCAATGAAAAAAATTATTACAGGTCGAACAAAAGAGTACGTGACGGGCACATGGCTTCCACAACTGTAACTGCGGAATAACTAGTCTCCTTTAGAGTAAAGAAAAGCACTTCGTCTGTTCCTCACGCACAAAATATACACGTGCCTGCCCTTGACTGAACCAGGAGCGTTCAAACCCCCCGTCTCCGTCCGTAAATAATGAACCGCAAATGTGATGATAATCGCGGAGCGAAATGAAATCCCGCGTCAATCGAGAAAAAGCCCCCAGGGGCCGCTCACGTCTCTCGGGAAGCGACCGCATCCGCGGGCCCTCTCGGATTACACGCAACCAACCCACACTACCCCCCGGGACGCGGATGGACGAGCGGGGGGGAGGGGGGCGGGGAAGGCGAAGGGAATGGGCCGGAGAGGGAGGGAGATGACATTTGAGCCAGGTCCAGCCAAAGAAATGAATCCGAGGGCATCGGCACGGAAAACTCGATGAAGCCGAATGCCTCGGAGATGCAAGATAGCATCGTCCTCATCCTCGTCCGTGCAAAAAGAGATCCGTGGAAAAAAAATGAACCACTGAACATTCCTCCATTGGTCCTTCGCCGACCCCTGCCCTCTTGTCCCCCCCCCCTCCAATGTCGGGGGCCAACTTGCTCGCTTTGCCTCGGGTGTACGGGGGTGTGGTGAAGGGGGGGTTTGAGGAAGGAGGGAGGAAGGGAAGGGGCACAGAGATGACCAGGGGATAGCCGCCTCTTCCGAGGACGGACCGTGCACTATCGGAGTGATCATCAAAGCGGACCGGTAAAAAGGAAGTGCCCTTCCCTCCCCCGGGGGGATGATTAGGTGGCCGTGGCAGGAGATGGGGAGGCGGATAGCAGAGGGCAAGACTTGCGACTGACACTCATCCACGACTTTGACCGGCCGTCAGAGCGTCTACTGGCCCGACGTTGGCCGTAATGCGAATTTTACCCCCGTCCGTCCTGCCCAGCTGGAATACCTTCCCTCACGCTACGAATGGCCGCCAGGAAGTTATGGAACTGATTTAAAAGTACACAAGTCCCGAATATGCTAACGGACGTCCAAGATTTGTATTTCTTTTTGCGGTGGCACTCACCGCCAAGAGGGACACAAGAGCGACGAGTGTCTGCTTCTAACATCTTCCGGTGACATTCGCGGACGAGATCAGTATCATTTTAGGGGGATTCCAGTTGAATGTTTCGGAAAAATGAACTAATAAATAATAGGGAAACATCTCTGACAGATACAATTGCTGTTGCCGGGAGCGTTAGTTATGTACGTAAATGGTTATTTTGAACCACCATGGAAGGTGAACATGTGAACGTTATATCTCACTTCGAATCTCGTGCTTTCTAACTGGAATTTGTGAGTTGACAGGAAGACTATATTATGGGACAGAGGTATTACCAGCGTAATTAAAAAAATCGTCTTGCGAAACCAATTAAATAAAAAACAACACATAAATTATCGAAGAATATAGAAAATACCAAAATACGATCGAACTCCTATATTGAGCTACATATCCAAGTGGTTACTTACGAAATGATTTAAATTAAGCATTTCACTTTCGCTCTATTTAAGTATCGTTTAGCTTTTTTTTATGCAAAAGTAACTCCCTGAATAATGAAGATAATTTTATGCATAACTTTTATCTGAAGCCCAACTCTGATGCCTAAAATGATCGTGTTTCTTTCGTGAGAGCGTAGTTGAATGCATTGTGGCCTTTGCGGACAAACTATAACACAGGGAAAACGGAACTGATACGACTGTGAAATAAAATTGTAATTTTAACGAAGCAGTTGCCCAGAGTAAGCGAGTACGTTGGCCCAAAACCGGGCCACAAACACTCGACTCCCCGAGTTGAACCCAAACCGATTTTCTTGGTGTCAGCAGGGTAGGAGATGGAAAGGAACTGCCCTCCCCCCACCTCCCCCAAAATAGCCGTGAATGTGAATTTCACTCGCCAAAGGTAGACAGGTTTACAAATACACTCGTACTTGTGGAATACGCAAACGAACTTCCACGGGTGCAATTTTGGAAACTACGGAAACGATTTCTCAACGCTATCATCGTCAAATCGCTTTGCAGGAGAAAAACCAGCACATTATTGCTGTGATGAAAGGGATTTTACGGGTCTCTGATAGCTGAGGTCATGTCTCACCGGAAACTCAACAACGGAAAAAAATATTACATGGCTCCACCACGTCCACATCTGAGGCAGGGTTCAACAATACAACCCTCTTGTCACCTGGATACCTAACGTACCTACTAACTACCTGTCGCGATACCTAACTTATTCCTATTACATTTGTTGCTTGTGAATCAATACCACTGTTCCCGAGGCTATTCGAGAGCGGCCACATTGACTCATGCCTCCCCATAGCTTCTCTAATTCCCCCGGCTTGGTGGAAATCTGAGAGGCCTCTTCCAAAAATCGAAGCCGAGTTTTGAGTTTCCTGCGACCCGAGGAGTCACGCTCGGGTAGAGGAGCGCAGTGCGAGTAGCACCATGTAAACATGAAGAGAGGGCGAGACAGGGAACCATCCCTCTTCATTGCTCTCGGCGCCGTAGTCGGGTCGTTAGCGGGACCTCGCGCCTTCGCGCCAGCGCCGAAAGTACGCCTTCCCACGGGAGCGGATATGAGATGCGTAACTGGGTCCGAAATTGGCTCAATTTGGACTAATCCCTTAAACTTTATTTAGGGTCTGCCTGAAATGCATATTTTTCCGCGGGAGAAGATCAAATTCTCCGATGCGTTCGAACGCCGTAGAGCAACGAGGTCATGTAAATAAGAAGCTAAAGTCCATCGAATCCCTGCTGCCCTCGAGGGTGAGTTATCACCCGGCTAGTCATACAACATTTGGGACGACGACATCTATTTTTTCCGTCTTATGCTTTCCGTTCAATCAATGACTGTGCGAATGTTTTCGGGAACAAAAATATTTTATTTTAAATATCAGATCCTGACCTATTAATGTTGTGTACGTGCATACGATATATAGGATAATAGACGATATACACGATAATATATGATATACATATATATCTCTCAGCTAGCGGGTTTGGTAATTTAATCTAAAATCTTAATATATCTAGGATCTAGCATTTACATATTATGTCTTATACAATTAGTCAAACGTTCGTGATAAGAGTACCGAAAATTTGTAAGAGAGAATTTATTAAAGAATATAATTATTGATACATAAATTGATGAGGATGTTAGTAGCATTATTGTTCTCTCCTTCGAGGAGGAAGCTCATTTTCTGCTTACCAGCATTCATAGTTTTAAGCCACGATACAATTACCTACTTTGATTGAAAAACCTTTGATGGATTAGGTGGAACGAAACAAACCAAGCAAAAATTCCCAGCGTATATTTTAAGGTCATTTGTCAATTACATGTCTTACATTTAGCTAACTTGATGTTCACGGTACTCATTCACTGGATAGCATGGATTCATCATAATTCATGATAGCATGGAACCTCACGTTCCACCAAGTTAATAATTCGTCCGAGTAGTAAATTTATAAATTAAAATCATTTAGCCAGTAGAGGATTTCTTAATCGCAATCACGCATGGTTATTAATAACTAGAGTTTTTAAACTTTCAGTCAACAGCCAACCGTAAGTCAAAAGTTGAGATATAAATTTAAGTTACTAGTAACCTTCCCTTATGCAAAAACTTCTCAACAATAAAATCTTTCCTAGTCACTTAACAGAACATACAAAAAATTATATTAAAGGAAATCAATTGCATTGCAATGAATACGGTGAATATACACGGCAGTAGAAAGTCTCTTATGAAATATAAATTATGAAAAATTTTAATTTTTTCCCAATGCTGAACAGATAATTCATTCAACTTTATTTTACGGCTTAGCCAAATCATGGTTTGAGCGCCTTATAAGATACGATTAAGGTAGGTATTTCGCATGGTTCCAGCATTGGGTGATCGAGAACAGAATTTCCAATAATTAATAGTGGCATCATTAAGGAGCAATATGACTCTATACCGGCAGCCACGGGCACTTAGTGCAAAATTGGGAGAGGAACTTTTATTTCAAAAACCTATATCGATAAAGTCAACAGCATCATCCTTTGCCTCGCCAACTGCGTATGCCTTTGATCATGCGCACACTCGCGAGTAATATGCAATATTTGTAAATTTATGACTAATAAATGTTATCGTATCGTATTTACTCTCGACTAATTTGTAAATGAATTTTGCCTTTGATTCATTTCGAACGCGAGATACAAGAATACGCTTACGCATAAATAAATGCGATAGATTATGAATAGAAAAAAATAATCATGCCAAAATTCACCAATTAGACTCGAAGAACTTTGATCTTCCTTCATTCACAAGCATGCCACCACATTAATAGCTTATTTATTGAGCTCCGCCTAACCCCTTACCCATTTTCTAATATTCCCGTTGATGCTACGGTATTTCTAGCCGGGCATGAAGAAATACTTCTGCACATTTGAACTCGGTACGTCATCTTGTTGCGTGATGACATTTTGATTTACTTGATGATGACTGAAGTATCTGAAACTCGCATTCCGTTCAATAAACTCTGTGGAAAACCGTGTTCCAGTTTTATTTTTGAGTACTGTTTTATTTTAACTTGATCATACCCATAAATTTCATTCAAACTTTAAAAAAATGCTTAACCACTGCGCCTGAACATTCGAAGAAACATGGCCAATAATGAAATCAATATTTTTAACGAAATGCGTAGAATCAAAAAAGGACTGTTTACCATCATTTCTAACAGTTCTAGGTTTAAAAAGAAAAACACCGAGTTTTTTTTTAATTTCGCGTCCTTCCAACGATTTACGTCAGCACACAAGTTTGAACCGACACCAAACATGGGGTCGAAAACTTTGGCTGGTCGGTTAACCAGACGGCACGCCAGTCAATACCCAATCCACGACGGCACGGGGTTGGAATACCTATGCTCACGCGCAACCCCACCCCGACAAACACCCTCCGTGGGAAACCCGCACCATCATCCCCGGTGCACGGGATCGCGGGACGCCGGCGAAGAATTCCCGCTGTCTTTCGGACGCCCGCTCACCACGGATACGGTGCGAGAAACCGGGATGAAAGATTGGGCGGGGGGGCGGGAGGGGGGGAGTAGGATAAGACGCTTGGCTGGAAAGGGTGGAGCAAGCCGAGGGAGGGAGGGA
>LYUA01000413.1:403640-415928 GCA_002093875.1 Calopteryx splendens
CCCCCGCGGCCCCACCGCAACGCTCTTCCGCTGGGCCCCTCGCACTCTCTCCCGACCCCCCCCCCTCCCCTCTCTCACTTTCTCCCACTCTTCCCTCTCGGCGCACGGGTGTGGAATACGGAAAGGCGGCAGTGTTGTCCGTCCCGCTCCTTCCCTGTGCGTCTCGAAAAGGTGTGGAAGGGGGATGGGGGTCAGAATGCCTCGACCAAAGGATTTACCTACTCCGGGGGAGTGTGGGAGGACGTGAGGGATCGGTGTCACGGACTCCCATTGTCCTAGTGAACCTCGGAGGAACGTCTATGGGTATGCGGACGGGAATTCCGCATCGTCCGTGAGGCGAGAACGCGGCCCCACCGTTGGGCACCGGCGCGTTCACGTTCCCCGATCCACGGCATGTGACACTCGCGGGCCTCCTGGGGGCTATTTCCTTTTCCTCTGCCACCTGCGTTTTCCCTCAGAGACTAGATTACACATCGAGTTATTTTTTGTCACAACTACATCGTTATTTTATTTTCTTCCGTGGGTTCCATTTTTAGTTACATTATCATCGCGCTTATCTTAAATCCATGTCCTTAAACGCCTAAATCATCTATGTTGATGATATCCGTAATTGATTCATTGCTTTCCAATAGGTTCCATATGAAGGAATTTAATGCGTAGAAAAAAAAACTTTCTCTTCCAGCCTAAAGTCACTTTCCGACACTCTTGAGGCTCGGAGGTTTTTATTGAAGGTGTCAATATCCTTTATCGATCACCATTCCTCTTCTTCGACTTTTACTTTCAGTTTCGATCGGCATTTGACCTACCTGTGGTGGTTTCCCAGCTAAAAATTCAGAGCCCGTTTCATCCTCTCTAACTTATCATTAGTATCCAAAGTATCGCACTCGTACACTACCTATTTATAATTTCCTTTGATACTTATTTTCCTTAATGTGTTATTTTTTCCGAGTCTCAATCTGAATTCGGTCTCGACAGCACCGTGGACCATAATTTCTCCCAACACCAAACGGTGTCTCTCCACAGACGTGCACGGAAGACTATGTGCTCTCTCGCCCTCTCGCATTTACTCTAATTGCGGTTTAAAGAAACCTGCGAAGTGGAACACGAATAGGATAAGCTCAAATATTTTGGCTATCGATTGACCACATTTCTCCTTTCCGTTTGTTTCTTCCATCTTAGTTTACTTGAATCAATCGCCTCCGATATCCCCACTCTCCGTTCGGGGTTAAATCGAAAGGTTGCCCTACCGCTGCTCCCCTCAAACGGCTCTCCATTTCGCTCGGCCACGCCACGTCACGATTTTACACACAATCTGAGGTCTCGGTAACTCAAATATTTCATAAATTCATCACCTCGCGTCGAGTCTATTGGTCACCTAGCGAATCGGAACGAGTGATGTACGTCAGGTCGGGTCCTATCGTGGGCGGCGTTGCAACCCCTTGGGCAATGCCACTAGTTAGTAGTACGAGGTATATGACCTACTATCGCCTTTGAAAACCTACATATGACTTGAAGACTGGGGTGGTAATCTGATATTGGTAAGGAGCATAGGGAGCATGGTAAGAAGAATCGATTAACACCTTGAAATGATGAAAGTGGGAAGGGAGAGAACATAAAAATTCGCTTGATTAGTCAACGGATCGGGATAGACCGCTCTTAAAATCTAAATATAACTTTTCCACAGAAAGAGAGAACTGAACGACGCAGTCTTTGAGTTGTCGCAAAAGGTAAGAAAACGACATCGGAACTGTTTGGTTTATGGGTTTCATAGAGTGCTTAGTGAGGTTAAGAGTTGTGTACCAAGTTGTAGAGTAGAATGAAGATAGATGAGAGAAAGTAGAGAAATCAGGGATTCGAAGAAAGGAAAATTTTAATGTAACGCAATTAGTATTCCACGCATTAAATACCCACTTAAAATTGAATATATTTCGTCATGCAGGCAGGCATGGATCAAAATTCTAAGTAATGTTAGCAAGGCCTCCGTAAAAGAAGAGCCGAAGAAACCATGAGAGGCCCTCAACTTACAAGACATGAAAAATACCGAACATGTCAGCTTCAATAAAAAAAGGTTCAGGAAATGGAAAACCATCACTTCTTACACTTTTAAGTGAAAAAAGCTTCAAACAAATTTAATTGTACTGTGGAAAAGCATCGATGCATTTCAAATATCTTCGTTCTATCCAAATTTATACAATACAACGACAGTACTTAATGCGCTTATTAGCATCATTAAATCCGAAAAGCAGAGGCGAGAGACAGCAGAGGAAATTCAGTGGAGAGACGAGCAACAGATCCGCAATAAACTTTCACGAGAGCTTAGTTGAAGCCGACCGCATTCATATGCATGCATGAAAGTGGGCGGAATTGAACATGACCGGGGATTCTAAATGAATCTCTTAAATGTATTCAAGGTTTTCCTCCAAAGCCGTCTCCTTCTGCCAAGATTTTTGATCAATTATTATGGTGAAAACAAATGCACGTGCATCGAAAATAAATTCAGGATAATTAAAGTTTTGCGTTATTTTTAAGCAAGAAATGAGGAGACGCAAGCTGAGGGATCTTTTTCTTTGTTGGCGATACCAAAAAAAACCTATATACGGAATTTCAATATCGCAGCGCAAGCAAACAATTGTCGTAGAAATAATTTAGACCCAAAAATTGATCTGAAATCGGATTTTCTCTCCCTAAAATCTTCCTCATTTTCCGGAATTTCATTCCCAGCCTACCGTGAAATACTGTGTTCTAGATGTGTATGTACTATGTAGATGTACCACCTTAAATTTGGAACAGCAGCTCCGACACATAACATAAACGACGACCTTAACCTTTTCAATAATCATATATGGCTCCTTCCAGTCTCTCTCTAGTTTTGGAGATCAAATATGAATACCCGCATTTCATTGTCCCCGCTGAAATCTCTGATTTTCAAACCAATCTCATCGCAATATACTCACTGTTAACCATCTTCCGCCCGCATACTGGATGTTTACTGGACGTGGATGTTTTCCTCAAAATTTGATCGCGTAACGCGCATTGAACATCGGCCGAGTGCAAATTCAATCTTTTCACCTACAGCCAGACGGGTTTCTGCCAAAAACAAAGGACTACTCCCTGTTGTTTCACGCAGAGCTGACGTGTTCTACTCCACCAGTTGGATTTGAGCGCGGAAGCCCCAGTCAGTCTGTCATTCGTGGAAGCGGAGTCTTACACGGGTCTAGAGGTCTCATTTAGAACTTGGGCTAATGCCACCGAACTGCGGTTGCAACGGTGTCGGGAGAATTTTTTAAATACCCAGCAACTCATATGCCTCTGGGAAAAATTTGGATGCAAACTTGTCGTCCCTGAGCGGAGTAGAGCTCAAAATAAAACATTGTAACACAGCGGTAGCCAATGCTTCTACATTATCGGTACCTTCTCATTTGATTCTGCGATCCCCTCAGATCCTTTCATCGCTGAAAAATGGCGGTAACAATGGATAAGCGATATATGAACTCGAAACGGGCCCAATGCTGGAACCGCTATATTACATTTTCTGTGCGATGACTCTAGATTTTGCCACACTCGGACCCTACCACCTAAAGAAATCTTAATGAAGGGGAATTGAGAAAAATGCACTGCGTTCCACAGATTTAATATTTTATTTTTCGTCGACTAGTTTCACTACACTGTAGCATCTTCACGGACTAGTCATGAAGAAGCTACAGTGTAGTGAAAATAGTCGACGAAAAATAAAATATTTAATCTGTGGAACGCAGAGTGTATTTTACTCAATTCCCCTTCGTTAGAATGGAATTCCACAATGTACCGGCCTCAACCATTCAGTGTATGAAGAAATCTTCATGCTTTCCTCACCTTTGTGTACTCTGCTTCATGTTGCGTGCAATACAATCAAAATTGGAAATGATTAAATTTATTTATTTTTTACCCAAGATTTTCATTAAGCCTGCTCTTTTCTTCACCTCGCCTCATACCTCCAACTCCTAATTCTAGAATCGGTATCAAGGAAAAATATCCATTTCGATATCGGAAAACTGAAAGTCAAGAGTTGAGAATGGGAATGGCTTGATTTTTAGGTGCACGAGTGTCCTTACACTCTAGAACCAATGGAATTATTCCTCCCTCTCTTTGCAGATCGGTTTAAACTCCACTAATAAACCATTTTTAAAGCAATAAAATCTAGGATATCTAAGGAGATGATGACTATTTGAAGGAACAGGCCACATCTCTTAGAGATACATTCCCAGACGGGTTCAAAATCATTCCCTATTGTCTCAATAACTTCCCTCACGAATGAATCTCAAATTCCATTCATTTCTAGCAAATTCTCTCAACTAATTCGTTAAAAACCTCTCTTAAAATTACCGCTAAGCTCCTAAAATGCTCTCCCAGTTCTATATCACCCACATAGACGATCCACGTCCCCCGAAGAGATCATCTTTGAACTTAATCCGTCAAACTTTCAAAAGTAACAGGTACGTTGCTAAACGCGAACAGCAAAATTTTAAAATGTTATAGATCGGTTTCTATCGAAGAAAGTTCTGTTCTCACCACCTTCCGGTCGATATCTTCTGGCCAATAATCCACTCTTCAAATCCAATATGCTGAAACACCCTACATTTACAAATGTGTCTAAGGTCCCATCGATTCGAAGTGGAGAGAAACGATTCTTCTTCCACTAGTTGACAATACGATATTTCACACGGGATCATGTAGTGCCCTTCTTCTTTCACATAACGACAATCAGGAGTTTCACGAAGTTTTTTTATGCGTCTTGACCCTGAATTTTCTTACTTAGGCCCTACGCCATCTTTCCATTCTTCTTTAAATTCTTCTGGGCACCTGCTTAGTCAAAAGGTTGTTTCCCATTTTCAGCCACAGTTCAAATATTTTTCGATACCTCAAATGTTCGTCTCTCGGTTGGGAAGATATTCTAGGAATTGCATTGCAGTAGCTCATCCAATTAATTGAATTGCAAATGGCTCAATCAAATTAGCAATACTTTTCTAGTTTCGGCCCAACGCTGAAACCTTCCCCTCTATAGATATACCTTGGATTTATTAATCTGAATTTCTCTTACCAATGTAATGGTTTCAAAATATCAACTGCGCTTAACTAATAACCCTCAGTTGGAAGTAATTTGAGGATCTAAGAAGGCCTTTTTCAATAACCACCACTTTTATAGTATTGTTTTCATGTCCAATCGGTCCATTGTCACTTTTATTTTTTTATAATGATTTAGCGCATACTGTTTATAATTTCAACTTGAGCAAAAAAATGTGGTATAATGGCATGTACCTATTGATTACTCCCTCTGAAATTTCCAAATCAGATTCCTGTTTCTACAGACTCCCTCTGTCAAATGTTTTAGGCACGTCTCATGTGCCCATGTCAAACATCGTCATCTTTTTTATCTACTTCGTATAAGTAACTATAACTAACGATACTAACGATAACTAACGTGGTAATAACAAGTTTTACCCAAAATTCTACCTCTGCTTGGAAGGGAAAACTTTCTACTGTGGTCATTAATGTAAGTATTTATTTGATTTTTTTACGACTGACACTTTTGAAATATAATAAGCAACTCTGTATTATTCCCTCCATATTTTTGCGTTTGATGTAATATATTGAAATATTTATACCAAGTTCAGTCTTACAGCATGCATACGATAAATTCTATCGGGAAAGTTGAATTGTCTTCTCAATTCAAACAAAGTTCTCAGGAGGAATTAGTTCTTCGATTAGTGTGGTAGGCTTTTACAAGATAATATGAAGTTTTCCTGCGTCGTGGAACATTTCTTCGAATGTCCGGTCAGCAATGCCTTCGAATGATTTCTTGTACGTAGTGAGAATATGTTAATGGTAGTTATCTGGCTGTAAATATTCCCCTTATTTTTGAACTGTCCGTTTGGGAAAAGTCCTATTTTTGCAGCAGGTTTTAGACTAACATCACCGTGACGCAATTCCAGTTCTACGGCCAGAATTTAAAAAGCTTGCCAACATTTCTTCGGTATCTCTACTCAGGTTGCTTGAGGTGCAACACCAAGGAGAAGTTGAAACATTGAAACATTTTTTTCGTTCGCTTGAGTTGTTGACTATTTGTTTGGTTTGGTCATAGATTCAAATCGTCCCCTACGCACATTTCAACACTTCGTTCCACAGAGAGGTGATATTTGGGACACTGCAATCCGCAAAAGTGGACTACATGCAACTGGGATGGAGTAAGTATTCGAAATACTGATTTGGCCTCCGACTGCTGACAACTGCTCTCCTGACAAGTACCACCCTGAATTTTTCGACCTCAAGGTTTAATATTCAAATTCGGCCAATAACCTACTTTTTAAGACCTACATTCTCCCCATAACGTCATAATTAAAGTTATTATGCTCTGCAACCACTAGTTTTGTCTTGCAAACGCAATTATCGTTGGCAACTACTTGTATAGATCTCTTTAAACACCAATCTCAGCTTCATCATCGACCGAAATCATGTTTTAAGACACCGATAGAGCTATGAGAACTCTTTCTGGACCCGTCTATTTTTTTAGCATTACTTCCCAAAACGCCACATTCAAATCTACGTATTTTTGGCGCTATACACCCGTAGATTTCGTTCTTTCAATTACCTGCTATTGCAACTGCGCTAGTGCAAGGTCCAGTGATATTATTTTTCCACTCAGTCTAGAACCTGTTTTAAAAATCTTATTTCTGACGGCACTGCACATAATTTTCACCTGCACTTGTCAAATGGTGAAAGAAACATCAAAAACTCGCGGGATGATATTTTTAGTATAAAAGGCAAGCTCCGCATTCCCAACCAAGGAGGTCAACATCGTAGCATTAACTAACATACAATAAATCAATTCAAAAACATCAGATCCCGAATCGGTAAACATCACAACATTTAAATAGACTATACTTTTTATCTCATCAATTACCTGACATTATAAAAATCTTGCAGCTTTAACTATGGCACTTCCCACCGATTTCAAAACGATACCTAGTAGGATCACAGCAAGACAGTATTCAAACCGAAGGTAGGTTTTTGATGAAGTTTGATATTATAATGAAAATACAACAATGTTAAAAGAGTCTATCTACAATGCAGCTGTATTAAATCATGCATGCATAGATTAAAAATTATAATTAGCTGCTCATTTCAATTGTTTCTCGAGTAAAAAACTGAACACACATCCAAAGTTGCAACTTCCCTACAGGAGATATTGCCTTAATATGTGGCATCATTAGTTAATTACCGGGCTAATTTATCATCGCCTATAAAACTCTGGAAACATAAAATAAGTTTTTAATCATATTCCCGAATTCAAATTTAGAAAGTAATCCACAGTGCAGGTATTTCATTTTCCACTGCAGGTCGATGGACGGCTGAAAAGCACTCCGCGTCAAATTAATTCATCGTAGAAAGAGGTGACGGAACCTCACCTAAGAGAACGGTACACTTCAGTAGACCTGACATATGTTCGGCCAGGGTGTAGACTTCTATTTCCTTCTATTCTATTCCCACCGAGCAAATAACAAGTTGGAACCGACACAAGGACACATTAAGTGCGGTTTAGTTTGGACCACATCAAAGGGAGCCCACAAAGGACCTAACCCTAGGCTCACCAAATTATATGATGCCATTCCACACCCGAAATTCGCCCCATCCTCTTTTTCGCGTTATTTCCTAATCTCACAACCGCTCTGTGGGCAAAGCTGATCAATAAATCTATTTTTGTTTACTTTTAATTCTAACTGCATTCCACGTTTCTCGTATACAAAGTCCCGAACTTTATAGCTAGCATCGAGAGGCAAGAATCGATTATTGGTTGGACCCCCACGGAATTCTTTGCATAAAAGCTCTCTGTGCATTACACCAACAGCATCATACTTCGTGTATGAACGTAAGTATGGATCGAACGAGCCCACGTCAATTAATACGACGTGCCTCAATCGGATCAAAGGAAGAATTTTATGATATGTGGTGCACAATGACATGGAAAGATAATTAAACTATTATAAGGCGATATTAAGGTGCAAAAATTTGTGCACTGAGCTGCGCATTTGCGGAAGGAACATCAAAGGAAGCGGAATTGTTGGTTTAAAAAACGAAGGGTAATAAAGGTAATATAGTAAAATGATGAGAAAAATATTACGTGAAATGTGGTGAAACATCTCTTATAACTACATCCATTGAATGCTTTAGGATATTAGTTTCTCTAACTCTCTTCTACGATCCATATCTCGTATTATGTGCATGTAATTTACATCCACACACATTGCCATTGGAACTATTTCACTTTTCCTTCCACCATCTTAATATTTTATGAATGTTTTCCATTGCTTTCTCTGGTTTTGATCTACTACGATAATCAAGGTTTTTAAAGTCTACTACTTAACCGCCCCTCACAAATATTGAACTTCTACGACCAAGTTCTGGTTTAATTAGCATTGAAACGAATAGGGCGCTTCCACTAGGTATAATGGAGTCGTTTCAAGAAGGTTTTTGTGATTTAGAAGACAATTTTACCGATCGAATGTATGAATGCTGACAATAGCTTTCCCATCAAAATTTCGCATTCTTAGGGCATACTACTACAACATTCTTCGCCATGATTATATATTTTTATAAATTATCCAAGTTTTGTTGTATTATCTATTTCTATTTGCTTAGAGTGAATGCAGGTATTAATTCACTCCTTTATGACTTTCTTAATATAGTTACTTTAAGACCTTGACTCTAAAAAAGCTCAACTATTTCAAAGAACAGTATCCGATTTCTGGTGCTCGGAATAAAGTGGGCAAAACTCGACACCTCGAATTAAATATACCATGATGGCGTGACACCAAATACTCCTGTTGTTTCCCTGAAAGTATGCCACTGAACTACCCAGCGAAACTATTACGACCTTTGAGAGCACATTAAAGTAAGTTCTTCCATTAAGTTTACTCCTTGGGCAGCATTAAGACAGAATATTTTTAAGACTGCAAAGAGATGGATCTACTGATTCAATGGGCAGTATTACTTTAGTAAAGGCACATGTAAATATCTTCATAAATCATCAGAGAGGCTACAGATACATAAAAAACCTCAGTTTGAGATAAATATACACTTACTCTTCCAATGAGCGTCTCTTTCTAGGAAAATAGATGCAAAAATAGAATCACCGATTACACACAGTGAAAATCCACCTCAACCGTCAGGTTAATGCAAAACGCGTAAATATATATTCGTCAAAAAAGACAAATGACAAAATTTGAAATTAATAACAGTGAAGCCCATTAGTGGTGGTTTTCTTTTATGAAAAAAAGTAGCGTGTTCCCTTAAATGGAAGAATTTATTTACAAACCGCACCGAGTTCTTAATTCGAAGATGTAAATATCACCCTTCACATTTCTGTCTGCAGAGACTTGTAATTGATTTTGAAACCATAGTGATATTAAGGCCACCAAACTAAGCTCGCACTATATTATCACTTGATTAATTCCAAGAAGTTAAAGAGAAATAAAATCTACCTCCGGATGTGTCACTCACATTTCTCAGGTTACGTGAAGAAAGGTGGGAGAGCAAAAACATACTCCACCCATCGACTTTGGGCTTTATCGCTAGCATTATTATCACGCAAGCAGTGAAGTGTTCGTGACGCACGAAGTGGGTGGCGTTCGAGCGTAAGTAGATTCTACCACGTCGCAGGAATTGGAGATTCCTACCACCGCGATCTGCCCTATGCGTATGTTTTATGCATGCCCTTCATATCTTTCTGCGTCCTCGAGCATATTCCGCCACATCAACTTAAGCTTCGGCCCACGCTCATTGTGAACCGCTCAACTGAAGTATTCTCACCGCGATTAATTGAGCGTAAGTCACATACGATCCGTCAATTATTCCATCAATGCCAGTGCGACCTCTGACATTCCAAGAAGTGACTCTCCATTCCCAAATCCGACACCTCACATGCTTCTCTGCTTGAGCGCTCAATAATTACGGCCCGCAAATACTTTCCCACTTTAACTCGTTGGCAGATTCTAACCTCTCGAGACGACTACCCCCGATCGACTGTTCCGAATCCAATCGAATTAGCGAGATTCCGATACAGTCGGGTCCCCCGCCGATTCCGGCGGGGAAAACATCGCGGCCACGAGCTGGTGAACTCAACGGCACAAGGAGGTCACGAAATGCCCTCGCACGGACGCCCTCTGTAGAAATTCCGGAGGGAAAGATGGCACGCATTACATCGATATAATTGATCTTTCACATGTACCTACCATTATCTGATCCATGACCGACGGAGAGACAATGCACGCCTCATTTTGCATTGAACTCCACGCTCTAACTTAAGGATATCGATACTATTATTTTGTTGCGGTAATTAATTCAATATTTCCCCTCGTCAATGAAAATACAAACTCTACATTGATAAAAAAAATGAGAATCAAGCAGCTACTGAAAAACACTTCACATGCATAGCGTGTAGCTGACGAACACCAAAGGATGACCCACGGTGCCTATGTGACGACGTGTCCAATGGCCACCGGATTTTTTTAAATCCCGAGACAACAAGGTTTGAGAGCTCCATGCACACAAAAAGTATCAAATTCGCAGACTTCTGACTGGCAGGAGTGGACAATCCGGCTGATTAGGCCAAGCGAAATACAATTCCGTGATGACACACGGGACATGAAATGACCACCGCAATCGGGTCACCGAGCATTTTGATTCCGACGTGTTTACCGAATCTTCAATGACGCAAGGAACGAGGCGGGGTCTTCGGGCGATCACTAAGCCACCTTATGCGGCTTGCTATTTCGCGTCTGGTGGCTCTCACACGTGTCAATGGCGACTACCTACACGGGCGCTCAATAGAATCGCCTGAGACGTCGTGCCTCCGTAATGTTTTTGCAGTGCTGGGAGAGGAATTGAATACCCTCCAGAGGGACTCGGTCCGAATCGATCCCTTCCACACAGCCGAACGAAAAAGGCATCTCGGGTAAGACAATGGACGCGACCACCTGCAGGCGTTCGGCAACTCGCTGCATTTAAGCCGGCGGTTGATTTGCGGCCGTCGAATTGCTGAGGAGGACGAGGGCATTCATTTAAAGAGTCGGAAATCCGCGACTCCGAATCCACGAGGGTAAAGTTTTGATGCAGGCGAAGATGATGCACATCTATTCTGCACGCACATGCCTGCACGTATATTCTGCACCTAAACCGTTGAAAGTAGCCGTGTCCCACGGCAACAGTACAAACATAGTCGACGATACAAAGAGAGGACAACGATACCTACGCATTTAAGTAAACAGGACACAGTAAGTGCCCAAGTTTATATTTATATTTAAACTTGGAGAAACATTTGACAGGAGTAGCAAGGCGCCGTGGGGTCATCCAAGTTTTCATGTCGGAAAATGTTATCCACGGCCTCATTTACGCGTCCAAAGCACCAAATTGATTAGTGTATGAAGATGAATTAACTTAACTGTTAAAAAACTGGATAGACAGTCGCAAGCGCGAATTAGGACAGGATTGAAACAATAAATAATAAACCACTCCTCCGGGATTACAAAACGTTTTTATGCTCGGATATTTGGAGAGCATAATAATTTCATGCAATTTATGTGTTTTCGAGTCTCAGCGCAGACGATATCCAGCGGCGACTGAATATTCTCGTACACTTTTTTTAAATGCATTGAAAAGTGAAAAATATCGTCTCCGGAATTTAGCGGAATGCGCGCGCGTCTGTCTGCATTCCTCGTACAAATGCGAATACCTAAAAAATTATAATATGAGAAAATATGACGGCACGCGTAATTTTGTACCTTCACTGCCATTAGCACTTAGCGCATTCTTCTTTTCTTTGCCTTATTAATGCATCAACCGCGTGCCTAACATTTTTCCAGGGAACTACCGCCTCAAGAGGGTAAGACATTCGCCATAAAATTACTGACGATGCGAGATACCCTACCGCTTCTTCGACCAAAAACGCGCACTCAAGGGTGACTGCCCCTGAATTGCGACGCACGGCGGCGGGAGCGCGAGGAATGCAACCTTTTAACGACGTAACATTACTACTACGCGCGTCTCTCCATGACGATAGAGGGATACATTCGGCCGTGACCGGGACCGTGCCGCTTAATTGCACTCGTGGATTTATGTCACAACTCTTTTAAGTCCGAGAGGGGACCTGGCAGCGTTTAAGACGGGTTTAAAAAGAAAGGAGGGGGCACCGCATGGCGCAAACGTTTCCCGAACCTCCCCGTGCGGGGGTTCCGGAGGGGGTCGCTGGGAGGGGGG
>LYUA01000413.1:461943-475163 GCA_002093875.1 Calopteryx splendens
TTCCCAGTATGAAAGATTTTCACAAAGTTACGCCTGAGACAGTATCTCAACTTTCAAATTTGCTGATGGTCAAATAAATCGAAATATGTTTTCAAAATAATATGAAGTAGAGTCATTTGTTTCTTCATTTTGCTGAGTGCTGGAATGCTAGTGCATCTTATAAAGTCAAGTTAATATTTTCATTGTTATTGCATGAAAAATTGTGACTATCAAGAGGTTTTCCATGGAAGGTACTTTTGTAATATAATACTGTGGATTATTTCCAGATGACGAGCAAATGGTGTCTTTGTATAATTCTCAAGCTTATAAATTCCTAAGCAACGATGCAAATAGCGGCTTCTTTTTGTGTTATGACCGTATACATATATTCTAGTTTTCTCCATGGTATTAACTGAAGTTTATATCGGAGTTACTTCCCTAGGTCTGACAAGCCTATAATGATATTAGTCGATGGCTGCATAGGTAATGATTAACATGCTAAAATTCACCAAAAAACATTATAGAATTAAGAGTGAAAAGTTTAATATTTTCATAGTTTGTAACTGATCTTTAGATAAATGATTCAATCTTATGTTTACAAAATATTAGAGCTACGTCAGTGAATAAACTTTGGGCATAAATTGATTTAATGTCCGAGATGGCAGAGGCTAAAACTTTGACAAGTACTTTACTGGAGATGCAACTGTGTAGTGAAACTAGGTAAATAAATAAATTTAATAAGTTGATCGCAATTTTCTAATAAGTCATTATCTTATACATGAATTGGCTTACTTTGTAAATCCAATGAGCTTGTGCGTAGGAAAATAGCACATTGATATATTTTCTAACGTATTGATTACATTTTGAGTTGTAACAAGCTATGAATTTTGATAATTTGAAAAAGCAATTAAATGAGATACTATGTGGTTTTCACTATTTAATAATTTTTTAACAAGAGCCTTCATGGTAGTCTCCACCAATGCATCGAGCAATATTTCTTTGAAATTGTAATAGCAATTCTTGTAAATTATTTAAGTGTTTATGATATTTCAGCTCACTCCACGAGTTAATTAATATTTTTTTAAATCATATAAGGCCAAGTACTGAGTACAAATACTGAGATTGAGAAGTAGATATTCATCACGGGAACGGTTCTAAATTTATTGCATAGCAAATTCATGATAAAATGCATAAAGCTACATTTTTTGTCCATGAGGGTAGAATTAGGAGTTTCAAATGCATAAAATTGATAATATTCACCGAAAAACTTTGTATTGTTGCAGTATTTGTTTACAGTGTAACGCATATCATTTCAATTCTACTCACAGAACAGAATGAATTCTAAGAATAGAAGTGCCTCCATGTGTAACTGAACACGCCTTTTAAATTCTCAGTACTGAAATATAAGATACTTATATATTAAGAAACCATCGCAGCATTGGAAATAAAAATTAACCCTTGTTGGCTGCGTACGTGAGGAATATATTTCCAAGGTGAATGTACGATTTTTCGCAGTAATGTGTTTTTTAGTTACCTTGTCATTAATGTTTATCCCAAGGTTCACCTCGGCCTAACCCCAATCAGGAATAAGGAGTTATCGATTACTTAAGTCCTAAAAACCTTCCTAAGCAGTGCATTGTAGTGGTATAACAGTTAAGAGTCATTGCCTCGTTGTAGTTCCATTCTTGTACGCTCAGTTCGCAGAAACCGACTGCACTCACCGGCATGGCAAGCAATTGGGCGGTAAGCGCGTGCCTTCGACCCAAACGAAGCGCGGTCCCTGCATTATTCCGAAGGAAATTTGCTTGACTTAAACGGTATTGAAGGCAAGTCGCCAGCAGCTCATGCCTCAAACCGGGGATCTAATAGCAGTACAATTAGGGAGACCGTCCAACGACCATATAAGTGGTAGCCATGGGTTTCACAAAATCCAACCAAGAAGAGAGTCCTGTGGGAATTAAACGAATTTCCGTCGAAAAAGAAATTGGTTACACATCGAGAGACCCTCACCGGACTGATTTTCTGGGGCATCCATAAGAGATGGGCCGGTCTAGTGGAAGGCTCCTTGACGTGTTTACATATCTCGTCGTAAAAGGTGAAACGATGAAAAGAAAGGTCTAAGGAATCCGCTAGTTCACTACTCGAGCAAGAGTAAATACGAGATCCGTGGGGTCTGGAAACGGGTATACGCAATATTATTACGGATATCGTTATTTGAGGCAAGACGGCAAGGAAAAAAAGTATCTCTCAGCGTCTTACACGCACGCGTACATAATTGCACCTGGCACAAATAACGAACATCAGACGGAATATTAAGATTAGCAAATATGCTTGTTATCCCATGAAAAATGGTAGATGGACAAAACCGGGCCCTTAGGTGATGATTTCAAAAACTGATAAATTGGTCTTCTCTGGGTTATACTCTAACTTACTTACAACTTTATAAAATAAGCATATGATAATTTTCCGCAATTCACCAGTTGTTGAACCTAATTTCAGCTTATGAGTACCGACGTGTTTGGCGCTAAAGCCGCAGGGGATGGATTTCATTTTCTCGGGAATAATAATATTAAGGAGAACCCGGTCCCATTTTCCTGGTGAAGGACACGTTTCCGGCCCCAATGGTGTGGTTTTTGGCGTTGCCCTCCTTTCTAATGTTTTAATTGTGCTCTCGGGTCTTTGGAAGAATCAGATGGCAAGTGTAGGCCTACACATATCCAGGTTGTGTTTCATGGACCACCAGTGTACGCCGAAAAACTTGGGAAAATATGAAAAAAATATTCCTAACCCTACTTAAAAAGCAATTCAACATGAATTATGCTGGCAAATAGAGATTTAGTCTGGTAAGCAACCTGAAAGGCACAATTTTTGCCGCCGAGCAAGTATTTCTATCTCCATTAATTCGTTTTATGAAATCCGAAACGCATAAACAACATCGTCACCTTTTTTTCTGCTCGTTCAATTGCTAAATATGCTTCGTCGCCAACTATTAACCGCCTCCTGGATTTCTGCTCTTGGATAAAAGATTTGAAATCGCTCGTTCAAAGGTTTTAAACCGCTGAATAACGGATTTCATGCTAGGCAGCACAGCGGTGACTCTACTCTGCTAATGGCAATATATTTTTTCCCTCTGGCCACGAACTGAACCGAGTTTCCTTAGCTAAGATGTTCCTCAACTCTTCAGTCACATAATGCAACGGCCTCAGTATTGTGTCCTAATTTACACGACGCTAGTACAACATTGCCCCTACTTCTCACCTTTCTTCATTCTTTCCCATCTGAATATTCATCCGTGAAGACTTGTAGAAACATCCCCAAGGGAGTGAAAACAGAATCACGACTAGGCAGTGAGCAACTAGAAAGAAGGTTGCTTTGGTTACCCTTAATTTCTTCACTCAATAAATATTTTTAACTTTTTGACGCACGTAATTTTTCTGTTGCAAATTGCGTTTTAAATTTTCCGTTACAACGACATGGGGTGAAGGGTTTTAGGGTTAATTACACGCTAATGGCCCAGCTGGAGTGTAATTAACTGGGGCCAGACGGATTGGTAGGTTGTTCAGCAAAAAACGTGTTTTTCTCTTCAAAAAAATCAGTCGCAATAACCTTCCATTTTGCTAATGGAAGTTTAGTCTAAATTGGGGTGATTATTGAGTTTATTCTGCTTCAAATTTTTCCCAATACGTTATACATCACGCATAGTCACATTTTCCTTTTGTAGAGCGATATCAGAACTTCCGTTTATTGACCATACATCGGCTGAGCGGCACTTGGGAAACGTTAGCTCTCAACTTTGGATCTTTGCATCATTGTGATGGACTTTCAACCTGCGAAATATCCCCATCCATCCAGACGAGTTAGCCAATTGGGTCTTCTTCATCGCTTTTCCCTGCATACATAGTTGTCATTGCACATATTTTTCCAGGACTGGGATAATCGTGAATAAGTTCACTTCTTTCTCAGGGTACTCCCATGGCCAAAATAACCTACTGAGAAATGAATGCTGCATTCTGTACCGGAGGATTAGGGATTAGCTGTGGGTTTACCTAGTATGTAGCTGTAAAAATCGAGCTTAGGCCGCCAGAAAATGTGACATGTACACGAAAGCTATTCATAGTCTTTGATTCGCAGAATACAAAATCAGGCGTTCTCGACGAAGCTAGGCGGGGGTGATTCCCAGTTAAAATCAAATGGCAGGAGCAATTTCATTTCCGTGCATGAAATATTTTCCGCACTCTTCGCGTTTTATCCCTGATTCTGTAGCGTAGGGTTGATCTTCTTCAAGTGAAATTTGAATCCTATTGTTTATTCTTCTTTGTGAAAACATGCGCAAAATTCGATTTAGGACTCTTAACATTTCAGCCCCTTGGCACGCGCACAGTCGTTAATATTGGAAGGAAGTCGTGCTTTATTTTGCTCTAGATATTTTGAACGTTTTGAACTAGAATTTTCAGCTTAGAGTTTGGTCTTGGTCAAGAAATCTTGGTTATTTACACGAGTGTCATGCACAAATTGAAACCCTTAATCTATGCCACGCGTGCTTTGGGAAACAGGAAGTATAGTGATCTGTAGCACGAATCTGAGTCATATTGTCATGACACAGGATGCATCTTATGTATCCGGAACTATTTTTTTTCTGTTTTTATTTCATCTTTCTTAATTTTAATAGGATATTTTCAGGTTTTACGTTTTGGATGATGCCATGAGGTTAAAATTAAAAAAATAAAATACTGAATCTATTTAAACATCTATTGAAATTTCAACTGAATATCTGTAATAAATAAGGGAAGATTAGTAAATAAGGTCCCGTGCATTATAATATCGGATGAATATCTTGTTGAGTACGCTGTATACATTACCGTTCACCATGCAAGAAAAGAATGAAAATATCCAAGTTCTCTGAGAATTGGAGTTTTCTATTTCCTGTGTCCCCTCAAATCTGCTTTCTTAGTATGAAATATCAGGTGTAAAAATCTTCAATTGTAATCATCAGTGCTAAGAGACAATGTACAACTATTAGGTCATTCAATTTCAGCATGGAAAATATAGACCTATTCTAGTTGTACAAAAATATGCCCATATTCATCTGTTTCACGTGCACCGAATTTA
The DNA here is from genome assembly GCA_002093875.1 of Calopteryx splendens. Classification (NCBI taxonomy): domain Eukaryota; kingdom Metazoa; phylum Arthropoda; class Insecta; order Odonata; family Calopterygidae; genus Calopteryx; species Calopteryx splendens. Next base: position 467,032 of record LYUA01000413.1, read on the forward strand.
GTAAAAATATAAATCCATTGTTGGAACTGAAATGCTAGTCGCATGGTGCATAACCATGCAATGGTTCCATTCCAAGCAAAAACTGTTTACAAAATAAGTCTTCATAGTTATGAAAAAACTCCCATGAGGGAAAAAATTAATATTTCTTAAATTAAATAGTTTCATTCATTGATGGTGACGCGTAGGAAGAATGATAAATGAGGGAAATTTCCAAACAAATGTTTTTTAAAATGGCTGATGATGATGATCCGCACGTATTGAAACCCGGATCTTACGAAATAAATTTATTGAGTGGACTTCACAAGGTTTTATTTTTTAAGTAGACTTCGCCCATTGCGAGCACCCCTGGGAAGTGGAGTACGGTTGAGATGCAAATGCGATTCCTTGAGACATTGGACTCACCAAGTGCTAGATGATGTACTCACACGTGTTCTTAATAGGTCATACGCATTTCTTGTTTCCCGTGCAACTATTTGAGACCAAAAAAAACCTAGCCAATCTCCTTACGGATGCCGTATTTCTTAAGCAATAACGCAAATTCCGACGATGACGGTTGATCTCGTACTCGTAAGATGTTTATGACGAAAGTACAAAACAAATGTTCAGAATTTTAACAGTTTAAATGCAGTTAGATAATGAAGACATTTATGCATCTCGAACGATGGGCAGAGGAGTCAAGAATGTCGTTTTTCGCTGCATCAAAGAATTATGTAGAAATGTATTTTACATTTACATTCATTAAGATTCCAATAGTGGTGAGATTGTAGCAATAATACATTTTAGTATCTGAGGATCTTAATCACGAATTGGTGATATTTCGAAGAAAGAACGACATTTTTTTAAATAATTGCGAGATGGGAAAGCTTGATGAATGATTATACAGACGGAGTTATGATTGATTTGGCGTAGAATGGATTCCCCAAAGCGTTGAATGAGTCGTCGATCCAAAAACGCAAGTGATTTTTCAAGCATTTACAATCCTCGGGGAAAGAGTGGCCCAATCTCTGCCGCTCATCCAGGGCCGCCCGCGTGCAAGTCATCCTCCGTACGAACATAAATTGACAACATCCTACCCACTCCTGCGCTTCATCCACGGAATCAAAACGGCATGATACGGTGCAAAATGACCTTCGCTGTCGTCGCACCCTTATAAACTAAATTACTACTACTACTCCTGCGCTTAATGATAGCGGATCAGAACTTCCCTTCAGCGTCATATAGTTAATCATTTTTGGCATTTACATAACCTTCCTACTCGTGGTTCAATTGCTCATGCCATTTCAATAAGACTATTTAGCAGGCCGTTTGGTCCTACCGGAGTTCACGTTATTCCAGGAGATTCAGCCTAGGGTTCTGGAGACGGGATTTAAACCGAAAAACTAAAATAATAAATATTCACCTTCTCTGCCCACTGTTTGAGATGCATAAATGTCTTCATTCTCCACGGTATTCCAACCGAGTACTCAAATTAGTTTAGATTAGTGTTCGGAGGTGGAACATTAAGTACTTGCACGGATATTACATTGGTAATTTATAGAAAATTCTTATTGATGCCTAATGAATTTTGTCCCAAGAAATTTCCCGGGAAGCGAGGATCAGGGGAGGTTCCCATCTTGAGTTATGACATGGTCTGAGAAGCAGGTGTCGTAACAGCTTTTCACTTGCAATCAAAATGCATAATTTCTTGATTTTCATTTTCTTTCCAGCTTCATGCAGGTATTTCGACTGTCAATAAAATTCTTTGAGGGTATCAGTTGCGAACGTTCCCCCTAGAAGAACGCTTGGGCAATTTCCATAGCCTAAATAAAATAATCTTGGAACAAGGGGCGTATAATGAAGTGAATTATTATTTCATCGGTCAATTCAGACAACGTAGCAGGTATCTCGACTGTTAGAAAGAATTCCAAAAGGTTTACCCTGTGCTAATTTCATTTTTCAGTACTTTTATCGTCCTTCACTATTTTCAGTGAAAGAAATTTGTAGTTTTAAACTTTTCATTAGGGAAATGAGATTTTCTTTTACTTCACAGAGTGGAATTCTTTCATGATGAAAGGCTAAGGAAACGCAGCAATTCCTCAAGAATATTTATTGGAACGGGTTTCACTTCGGTGCAGTATTATCATGTGACCTTAATTAGGATTATAATCCACTACATTCAACAGGCTTCATATCTCCTGAAAAGAATAGTAAAGAACAGCATTTACTTCGGTACTTAGGGCATAGACACACTCACTTTTATAATAGCAGTGAACACTCCAGGAGGGATCGGATCACATAACTTTTGATTGATATGTATTTCATTTATATTGATTACAAATGGGCGGTAGTCTAGTGTGTAGAGCGCTGAGAAACTAACTGGAGGGTCCGGGTTCGATTCCGGGTGACCTCTCTGGGCACCTTCAGCTTCACCCAAGCTGTATACCCCCTTTTGTTGGGTACCAGGTCATCCTGGGAAATCACAGGTGGTACAGTGAAAGGAACTGCCCCTCCTACCCTGTAGTGAATTTCACTGATGTGAATTTCACACGCCATTGGGCTTAGCTCTGGGTGGGCTCTACCCTCACCTACCAAACCGACCGGTTGATTGCTGGGATATTGATAGATTAAGAACTGAAGGCATGAGAATATTTTAAACATGTAATATGCTTACGAAGCAGGCTTTTGAGATGACACTGTTAAGAGTCAGATTTGAAAAAAAATTAAGAAAGGCAGGAAGGATTAAATATTAATGCTGCATTCACTAACTCTTACAGAGTACAGTAGCCAGCTAAATCTTTGTTTTGTGATGTGTCTTGTGTCTGGGAAGGATGTTGTGCTGTCATACAAACTGAGCCCACTTCAATTGCACTTGTTATCCAATGTGGTCTCCACCTTTGTGGCGTGATATCACTGTGATTATTACTACCCATAGTTTGATACTTGATAAAAGATAAAGTGAGTTACACCTTTGGCACAATTTCAGGCTAAATTTAGTGATCAGAAATATAATACCGTAACTCCAATTGTAGTTGCCACAAATTTATATATTTCGTAGCATGTAACCACTCCGTGGGCATTCATGGGAGTACCATGCCACAGTCAAAATTTTCATTTCCATATTATTTAGATTTGTCGAAAAGTCGACGTGTAAAGTGGTAGTGGTTAATTCCGTCACGGCAATAGTCGTAAAGACTGTATCTTGGAGGGAGGAATGATGAACATTTCACTCACTTTTAGAAATGGTCATAGTGATGGATTCGGCTAAGGTATTGATTCCTGTCAGGAGAAGTGACGAACCTTCGCCTCACTTTTCCCCTTGGAGGAAGGAGACTTGAAATGGAGGCAAGCGGAAGGTTTGACGTGGCGAAGGTATCGTTCACCCCTTGAAATTGAACACCGGATTTGAACATAATTTGCGATGGAAAACGCTCGCCCGAGCCGGGAATCGATCAAGGACCTTACAGTTAGTCGGACCGGAATATTTAATCTACCGCCAGGGCTCCTGAGTAGTGTGGCCCGTGGCATTGGTTTCTAGGGCTCAATCCTGTCCAAGTCGCCTAATAAGGATCTCTTTGATGGATGAGTGTAGAGTGAAATGGCATTCCGTTGTAGTCGAACCTGCACCATAAGCTCCGACACCCTCCTCCCCTCGATCTAAAGGCCACTAGGTGCAAAATTTGGCAATTTTGAAGAAAATGCATTTTCGTCCGAAACCTATGCCTAAATAAGTTTAGTATAAGAAACTTGGGTGAGTTATCTTCATTAACAAATTTTCCCTCTAGCAAAGGGACATGCATATTTCTCCAAATGCAGACGTAAAGGTCATTGTTTTGAGGCATGGTTTAACCGAGCCTAAAGAGGAAAACTTCCTTAATAATATGTATTTTCGACAAAACTTGATTATCAGTATTTAGCAACATCGGATGACAGGATAAATGGTAGGAGATTCTGGGAAACCAGTTAATCGGGAAAATTTTATGGCAAACGTTTCAATGACAAAACAAATTAGGATTAAATTTTGAGATAAAGCTGATAATAGTTGATATTTATTACTTTCTGTTTTTTTCTTGCCACCATACTCTTGTGAAGAATTCAGTTCCAGCTGATTTGGCAACAGATTAGGCATTAGATGACAACAGCGGTGTATAAAATTCAAAGGAAATAAAATAGATTTGCGGAGGTTTGCAATTAAATGAAATCCTACACACCTAATAAATACGTTGAAAACCACAAGTTTGAACTCCGTGCTCTGGAATGTAAACCGCAGGTCAACAGAGATGGCTTTAATGTATAAATTTAAAATATAAATGTAAACTATTTCTCGTTAGATCCTGCTGTAGTGAATTTTATCCTTCATTAACGTGTGAAATCACACATTTGATTATTTATTCGGTCATGAAAAATAAAATGAAGTTACAACTAAACAAGCGCTTACTATTTATTTTTCTCTAATTCCCTATTCTATTCATTAAACTCCCTCTGGACAGTACTTAAATGATTCCTTGACATCTGACCGGCTGTAGGTGAGTATTTCGAGATTTCACGAAATCAGGTACGTTTTTTTTCCGCACTTTGTGTGCATATTATTAATATCTATACTATAATTAGAGGTCTTAGCAAGTATTACGTTTCACTCAATGCTAATGTACCACATAATCTTCACAGCTAATTTGAGTGAGCCACTAGTGACTAGGAAACTCATTAATTATGTGAATTGGCGTCAAATTACCAATCGATATCTGTGGGCAATCGTAAGAATAATTCTCAGCACATGAATTTATTTTTATTTTTTAGCTTCGAGAAATGTTTCACTAGAACAGAATTTTACCACTAATTTATCACAAGGAGACATTGTTTACGCCGCTCGTATTGACCTAATGGGAATTGACTAATTCTAAAACCAGTCTTGTGGTGCGTATGCACAAAAATAATAGTCCTTCTTTCCTATTTCACTGAATCTAGGGAGGTAAGGAAATACTTTTCACAAGGCCTATAATTGTAGAGGAAGGAGGGTGGAAAGGGAAAGGACAGTGGGGATTTCTGAGATTTTTATTTTCATTATTCCTAATATTTTTTTGCTCTTCTACGCACTTACTGTAGTTAAGAGTTGCATGTTCAGCATTTATGCTCTACGTCTCAAGCATGATCATTGTTGTCCAGTGATGTGGATCTTCCCGACGGTGAATGAGGGGGATCTTAGCGAATATCGATTCGATTCGTAATTTGTTTCTACTGCTTTGGAAACATTTCCATTTCCTCACAATTCCTACAGCCTTTTCTGATGGATATTTGTTACAGGAGATATATATTTTGGTGACACAAATATGAAGAACAGTATGTTCGAGGCGTACAACATATGAGATGCCACCCCTAGTATTTCCCTAATGCTTCCAGAGGGACGCGATATTGTTTATATCATCACTTATAATTTTTCTGTCATGATTCTTCCTTTTAGGAAGCCATTCAAAATACGAATATTACTTTATTTACTACTTTACTTTATTTAGGCGATTTAAGGTAAGTACGAAAGCACTTCGGGAATCGTTGTGGGAAATATTAACCCACCGAAAGATGGTAATGAAAAATGTGATACTCGGGTGAAAATAGAAACCTGTATACATTGCAATTCACAGGAGCGCAAATGGAATGACCGTGAGCTCTCTAAAGTTTCCGAATGATTTTTCGAGCAGGAGGCAGTGAAGATAGTTCCGCGGACTTGCTTTCAATCCGCTCCAACACGCTCGTTTCTCTAAATTTTCGCTGGCTTCCGCAAGCCGTAAGGATCAACGAAATTTTCTTTCTTTACTCCTTCAAAAACACAGTTTGCTCGGCACCATGATCGCTGACAAGGTTTCGGACTCCATTTACAGCTGTCGGGACTTTCACCCGGGAAGCATCTCTCAATGTGTTCCCTGAGTGATGACAAATGACGTTTTCCACTGCCGGACGGGCTCGTGTTCCAACAACATCCCCCGAAAGTAAAAGTTTTCAAGGCGGAGAGCTTTCTCATTTTTTTCCCTTCCCACCGCCCTTCGCCACTCTTAATCGAAGCATACCAACTGGACCTCAGCCGAAGTATATTGATTGGTTTCTTTGAAATACGAAAGGCCGATGCGCCTTGCCTAAGCACCTAACTTTACACTTCGCAACTTTTCGCACACGCGGAGGCGTTACAATGCAGTGGAATATCAGTATTTATAAATATCGTCCTCTCTCCAGACATGGTGCTCGTTGTTTAATTTCTCATGCCATCATTCCGTAACCACAGCAAGTACCGTACTACGTTGAATCTGAGTGGAGGATGAGTGTTGAGTTTTTGTGAGGAAGAAATCATTTTATCGAATATATCCTGAACTTTATTCCATGCTCATTGCCACCTAGTCTGGATATCATCTTTGATTTCAATTGCGCCCAAGTGCACGACACTACTTCTAATAAAGGCTAGTCTAGTACAAAAATATTTCTTCCAATACTTTGCGTGATCTTAAGGAATTTTACTGGAGGCAGTGTAATGATGACAATCCCTATGGAAGAAGGTCAAAATATTTTCTCAAAAAGAATTCATAATAAAATTTGATACTTAATTGTGCCGGAAAAAAATACTCATGCAAAATTACTGAAAATTATTTAAATTTAACTTAAAGCTGTTATCTACTTTTTCTTCCTTAAATATAAGTAAAGCCTTTTGCTCTAATCATAATTTATGTCGATTTTTTTCAAATTTATAACAGAATTACAAAACACCTCACAGAGGACTTTTTTGCGATAGTTTCGGTATTCTCAAAGGTTTGTGCCCTTTTCTGGATGGCGTAATGTGGACTCTGTCGAAAAAACCGTATCCTTCTTTTAGCGTTCTCCCCTTATTTGTCAGAAATTCAAAAATATAAAGTGCATTTCGATGCAGTTATGTGAAATTACACTCAGTACCTCTCCTGGAAAGTGTAGGCACAGAATTCCTATTCCCCCTTCTATTGCATGTTCTTTTTCTTTGTATGCCAGTCAGTATTTTTTCCCTGCTTTCACCGCTTATGTAGAATCAGTACGCAGCACAATTGATTACCAATTTCTTCCAAATACTAAAGCAAACAGTAAAATACCTCGGCAACATTAATTTTAGCATTTATGCATTTAGTGTTAGATGATGATAAAATCTCAAATTACAAGGCTTTCTACAAAAGATGAGTGCACTGTTTCACAAATATGTATGCTCTAATTTAATTGCAGCTCAAGTGCTCAGACATGGGCACGATAAGGGTCATAAATAAACGTCGAGGAATGGATGGCGGTCAAAATGGAGGGCAGGAAGATTTTGGTGACACTTCCGGAAAAATCAAATTCCATACCACATCACTCATTAAATATTAAATGATTGATGGATGGATAGATTTATCCTAGATTCATACGCAACAAGGCATTTCAAACGTAACTTAGGACAAAGAATGCCATATTCGTGTCAAACAGTAAAGTACTACGCCTAAAATTACGGCTTAAAGATGTGAATGAAGACTCCTTCGACTTTATTACTCGGTCTCATCGCAAGAACTTACTAGCAAACAGAAGTACGCTAGGCGTAAAGGATCCGCGCTAAAGGTCGATCACGGGTGGAGGAGAAGGGTGAGCCTCGGAGTCACCGTTTCGTTCGCACCTTGAATAAACCCTTTATTTCATGAGGAGAGAGATTCGACGGTCATGCTACGTTTGTAGGCGCAAAACAGCAAACAGTGCCTTTGGCCCCACAGGGCTTTGATATCAGATTAGTGGTCGGTGGACCCTTGAGGTGAGAGCGTACTGAGCGCATCCCGTCCGGAATGATCAATTCGCCCGTCGTGCGGAGACGGGATGCGTCTATTTTTCGAGAGTGCTTTCGCCGACCGATAATAATGGATTCAATCCTAGCTCCTCCTTGCTCTCGAAGAGCCGTGAGGGGAGTCATGAAAATGCTGGGCATTGCGCACGCTCTTAAAATGCTAATTAAAATCCCCCCCCACCCCCTCCCATTTACCTATGGTTTATCCGGGATGATAATTGGCATTTGGGTGGCTGGGCGCACGGCGGGTTAACGAATCCGCCGCCTCGTGCATGCAATTTCATCCCACGGAAACTTTCCTCCCCCGCCCCCCCCCCTTCCTCTCAAACTTTTTTCACTCCGCGCG
>LYUA01000413.1:519080-530093 GCA_002093875.1 Calopteryx splendens
GGGGGGGGGCACGGACGTCTTCGGCTGGCATTACCCTCGGTCGCACCTCCATCATCCGAATCTCCATAATGCCCTCCCCGCGGGGAGCCGTGCGGGAGGGAGGGCGGGAGGAAGAGGGGGAGGGAGGGGGGAGGGGCTCTGGCAATCGGAGAAAATTTAGTGAAGCGGGGGCTTGACCCTTCCGAGAATGGTGTCAGCTCGGCGAATGTTTGGTCATGTTGTGGCTAGTGGAAGCACAGCAAGCGATAAAGAGTCGGTGAAGCAAAATGTAGGGGGAGAGAATGGCGAAAATATTGTGAAATGGGGGCATGAAGTAAAACGGGGAATTGCTCGTGAGAGAGGCGCGACATACCTCTACGACGCGCGAGGTAGTTCTCCGCCCACAGAAATATCGCGCACCAAATTTATATAAATTGATTAAGAAACTTAAATCACCTCCTACCGTTGACTACTTGCTATTCCAATTGGTGATGATAATAATTCTAATAAATCTAGTTGGTGGTATCGGCTATTACTTGGTGGAAACAATTCATCGTAAAAGATAAGCAAAAAATATTTTTTCCACATTTTATTTTCACACTACTATGCAATATGCCCGACTACGTAATATACCACCCGATGTGCAAAATAAGTTTCTGCAGTTCACCTGAATACGACATTATAGTCGAAACCTGGGTAGCATAAAAATAAAATTGTGGAAAAACCATTTTCTGTTTATATTTTTCTAATAAATCTATAAAAAAATCTAATGACGTACATATCTATAAATTATTTAACCCTAAAGTATCCCTAAAAAAATGCCCCTCGAGCCACCATAGGGAGGAGAGGGTGTTAGGACGGAAGCCATGAAATCATTGTGGTACAAGTATTTAAAGGGAAGAATGTATTAATTGATCAGTATTTCGCTGACTTGCAATGAATCGGTTCGACTGTAGGTACATCTCTTTAATTGTGCAGAGCGGGACTTGGATTGTTATTTTATAAATAGGTCCACTTTGGCGATCCACTTACGATGAGCATGGGTGATGGATATAAGAGATGAATTCATGTGGAGAAGAGGAGTCTCCCTAGCCTTGCGCACCACATTGGGAGCCGCCGGAGACCCGGTTAGGCAAGTGGCCGGACGGACTATGACGTCCGGTTCAATGGAGGAATCTCTGGGGCTCGAATGCATGAATCGAGTTCCAGATACGCCGGCCTCCAGCATATCATTGCTACGATGATGCGAACGAATGCTTTTAAGAGTTCACTGCCTCTGTTGTCGGATGTCCTGAAACCAAATTCCCTCCATTTCTATCGCACCTTCACATTCGACCGCCTTCGTGCCAACTTGGCAACCGCGCAAACCTCATTTCGCCGCTCGCCCTACACATTTAGCACTTGGGAGAGCCCCTCAAAACGCGACCATTCACTTCGTCGACCCTTATGTCCTTCCCCAACTGGAGGCATTCATTCTATAGGCCATCGAGTGCCATCGGTGTCCTTCTTTCATTCATTCTTTCGATGCCCAAGGGCGTCGGAAGCAAGGGAACAGGGTCGACTCTTGTCCACGGGGTTTTTATTTTATTTTTTGCTGGGTGGGAGAAGTGTTGCAAAAGGCTTCGAGACCGTGTTGATTGACATTGTCCGTAAGAATACTTGCCCACCCCTAAGAGAAATAGTTCTACTGCGGTTTCCAATGCGGCAAGACGTCCATTGTGGCCAGGGGTGTAGCCAAGTGGGATGATTAAGGTTAGACTATAGGGATTAGACTTTCGAAATCTTACTCCCCGAAATTTTAACATCTGTAGAATAGTTGGATTAGTTGAAAGCCATTGTTAATTTCATGTAAAGTGTAATTTTCATTTAGGCTTAGAAAATTCTAACGAAAAATAAAGCACCAATTAAGCCAATTCTAATTATATTAATAAAGGGAGAGTCAGCATTAACCCCTCCCCCTGGAGTTTATTTTCCGGTTACGCTACTCATTTTTGTAACCATTTGTGACGTAACAAGAACTGTTGTTCATCATCGTTCACGCCATGGGGTCCATTACACTTTCGATTCATCCGCCACTCGCTAATTCTTATCTGCACCTCTCCTGGATTTTCGCGCGTGCCTGCTTTGATGAACCCTCTACAATGTTCTGAATCCATAGAATTCGACAAAGATTTGAAATTTCAAACTAAAGAATAAAAATCAAACTTGTGTCTTTCAATATTAATTAACTTTCAACCTGCGCCAAAGAAAGGAACTGGTCGTTGATTTACGATAAATTACTTTCGCGCAGATAAGCTATCACATGGAGTATATGACTTCACCATACGTATTCAATCCTGGTATTTCAATAATAGTATAATTTCAAGTAGGTTTGCTGCAACTCTTCAAGTTACTCTTTTGCCTTCCAGTCTCTTTATTCCTTAATCTTTCGTAGAACAGACATCATTCATCATCTGCTTCTCGTAGATCATTCTCGGACTTACTCTGTAATACCTTCCATATATGGTTCCAGTCCCTTCAGTTACGGTCTTCGGTCAACTGTCTTGCCTTAGCTTTCCCTCTCCTGATCGAGTCTCCCACAGCCTTCTCTCTTCACTCACTCTTCGAACTACGTCTTCATTTTTTACTCTCCTTTTCATTGCCATCATTCTACGGTAACACCACAATTATATATATTCTAATCTTATATTTTTGGTTGATTTTATCCTCCATTCCTCACAGCCTTAGATAAGTGAACCCCATAGATAAGTTTTCATGAACTATTTCCTTATGTCAGACTAGTACTACTGGCCATCTGTAGATGTTTCTTTAGCTGGAAAGCGATCTTCGCCTGCGTTGTCATGCTTGCTAACCAGCTCTCACCTCATCTATCGCTATCGATCTTCTTGTTTAAATTATACTACTTGTTAAAGTGAGTTTCTTCTTTGTCTTACTTGAAAATTATCTTCCTTACTCCGTCTGCAATCCATTACTTGAGGTTTTACCGTTTTCATCTCCATCTCCATTCAGGAAAGTGTCAGGGTTTCACTTGTTTTAAATATCAAGGGTGATAATGAGCATGCCTTCCTTGTCCCCTTCTTTATTTTTGCTTCTTCTTATTTGCTTTCAACACATGGAACCACTGCTACTCTTTATGTAGAGCGTGTATCGATTTTCCGTAGTTGTAGTCTATTCTATTTTCTTTAAGGTTGCGTACCATTATGTTCCACATTGTCAAAAGCTTTCTTTTTATTTTTGGTTGCTGCAAAAGACAGTTTATCTTACTCTACCCTCTTATCGGCGACAAGTCTCACAGCAAGAATAACTTATATTGTTCCTCTACCTCTTCGAAATTCATATTGACTCTCACTTAATTAATATTTTGCTTCCTTCTCTATTCCTAAGTAAATTATTCTTGCCATAACCTGCATTGGAGTCAGGAGTCTGGCAGGTTATATAGCATAAAGTTAATATAATTTACATTATTATATAGTTTACATTTTCCATTCTCAAATGAATTGCCACAGTTAAATCTTATTAGTGATACGAATGCTACACAGTATGTGTACATGTACAGGAAATTGAGTATTATATAGACCATAGTACTAGTACGTCAGGCAATCGAAAGTTTCAAGTAGTTCTCCTTATTAGGTATCATTATTTTTAAATCTTTTGTAATGAAAATCATATAGTTAGCATCAAACTTTTAGCAGTTAAGAGAGCACTTTTCCTTTCTCGTCATAAACTTTGATTGCAAACATTTTCAATATAGCCACGTCGAAGCAGTGTGTTTTCGCAGTTAGATAAATAGTTTTCGTAAATGGTGAGGCCCCCATCATCCTAATTAAATAACACTTTAATGCCTAACTCATAAAATGAAATCTAAAAACTCTTAGATAAATAATGAAAAATAATATATACTATGTATATTTAATTCATAACTATGCTCAATGAGCATGACTATGAATACATGAGCATAAGAGCATATGAATAGATAAGCATGATTATGAAAACATGAATATTGCTCACGGATTTTTATATGCATCTGTTATATCATCTTCTGGCAATTAGACGAAATCGTAAAACATAGGAACAGGATAATACCGAGGATGTTTAAAGCATTCATTCCAGTAGCCATTTAAATAGAAAAAGAGAGCTAATCCGCCAAATATGATTTAGCATTAATCATAAACAATAGTTTTTTGTAAAATAAGAGCGGAGATGGGTGTGAATGTTGGCGAGGATGACACTGGCAGCTGTTATCGCTTCCAGCCAAAATCTGAAGACCCTCTCCAGTGGCGCTCATGTGAATTCCTCCGGCAGAACAACTAATATGAGTTTCTGGCGAAAATAAGAGTGGAAAGGGACCTCTCCTCTCGCCACTTGAACATTGACGTCCCCTTCTTCCCCCTTTTACACCCACGAGGCCCTCTCCAGCGAAAGGTGAGAAGTCCCCGAAATTGTGAAAGCAGCAATGAAGAGTAAAAACTACAATTGCCCTTTGAGAAGGATATATTTCTATTGAAGAAAGCGGAGAAAGAGCCGGTAACTGTAAGTACTCACTAACATGGGCGATATTAATTTCTTGTGATAGTCATCGAGTTCTCAACCTCTAAGAACTGCTCCAATGCAGAAATATTTCAGTTATTCAACAAAATTTCCTTGGGTAAATGAGAACTTTTTCAGTTATTTTTGAGGTGAATAAAATAATTGCGTGGGTTGAAAAAGAATCAGTGGAAGAAAAACCCAAGTAGGTATTTACTTCCTTGAAACAAGAAACTACCGAACAAAATAGAAGTGCCGACAAAACTCTTGTCCATTCAAGTCAAAGAACGCGGTGAAAACCCAAGTACCATGCAAAGCTCATCGGAAGAAATAGTCAAATTGTAAAGGAGAGTGTAAAATAATTTCAACACTATTTGCGCTTCGGTCAATTATATTGTTAGCTCTTGGTGAAAGCGAACGTACCATTAACAATTGAGCTTACCTCTTTTCCAGAAATATTAGGCCCAGGAAAACGTTTTATTGCCGTTATAAGCACCCCAAGAAGATGTAATTACCTATTTTGGTGCATCCATTCACGGTTCAAAAGTGAAAAATCAAACCATGGTACGGACAGGACTTTTCTGTTATCAATTCAAGCCTAAATCTAATGCCCCCCCCTCCCGTCCCCGGTGGTATTCATCTGAAATTCATCCGGCTGAACGCCAAATATCAGCTCTCGGTGTGCTCGCGAGCGAACAGCTGCCAAGACCCGATACATCCTTTTGTTTGATATCACTTACGCGCGCGGCAATATCGTACTTATGTCTTTTACCTGTGACAATAATATATATGACCCATAAAAATCACACGGCAGTCACGGATATGTACCCCGGATTTGAACGTATTAACCACTAGGCTACCACGCCACCCCCTGATTGGGATGGTACGGGATCCGAATGAAAGTTTCTCCCTTGGAAAGATTGAGCCAACTCACCTGTAGGAATGCTTTCCTTTGCTATTTCTCTCCTCCCTCCCATACACTATCTCAGTCAGAAGCGTATTTTGGACACTATTTCATGTCGTTTCCCGAAACAAATTGGGGGGGGGGTGAAATGAATTCGATCCGATGAATGGATTGATCCAATTCTCAAAATTCAAACCCACGACCATGAGGCACTCTGATATTTAGAAAGAAAACCGCATCCATGGGGTTAGTTAGAGTATGAAGACTCCTTGCAACACTCAATAGTATTTTCTCTCTCTCTTTCTCATGGCATACCTACAGTTGAAGCGTCTTACAAATCAGCAACAATAACTAATCCTAAATTACTGCTTGCTCATACATGAAAGTTTATAAAACCGGTGTTAAGATTTATTTTTTCTTAGGCGTCTACTTAATAATGATAAGCGTGGGGAAAAGTCAAGTTTAGTTTAAGAGCAATCTTTAATTTATAAAAATATTGCAGTGGAGGACTTACTTAAATCTCAGAGCTAATCAGTTTCCATGTTAAAGAAGTGTGGACATATTTTGGCCTCATTTTGGTGACCACCAAAGCATAACCTTCCTTATTCATGGGTAGAAAGAGATTTTTCCACGATTTTTTGCATTAAACATAGTATCGTTATTTAGTATTCTTACCGCTCAGAGTTCTGCGGTGCAAAAAGGTAGAAGGGAAATTTCAACCTAAATCACAGAGGAAATATTCCCCACCGGTGTGAGCAGGCTCGGACTTAAAATGTGATGAGCAAACTTTGAGATGATGCAAGTAGAAAATCACTACGCGGGTTTAATTAATGTTGATGAAGGATATTTTCCTTGGAGGATAAATTTTCTTGTTCCGCGAGGGAAACTACCAGAGAGGAAATTTTACAAAGCTTCAAGTTGGTCGTGTAGAATAATATTACGAAAATTAACGGAAACGAGACCTGTAACTGGTGATCAGAACGACGATTTCGTGTTAGGTTACGTACAAATTCAGCGAAGGGAAAATTAGCATTGGAGTTTAAATTTGATAATTGAAATTTGGCGCTTTCCGATTCATTGCGTGACGCCCTGGGCCCTCTCAATAAAGTTTTTTTTTGACGAAACGGGCCCCATTCCTCTGCATTTTGTGTCAAAAGATTGATCTCAAATTATTTCATACGGACGTAAGCACTGACTGCCACTACACTGAATGGTCGAGGCTGTTACATTGTGGAATTCCATTCTAATGAAGGGGAATTAAGTATAATATACACTTTGCGTTCCACAGATTAAATATTTTCTCTGTCGTCGACTAGTTTCACTCCGACTGCCACTACATTTACATACACTCATGCGCTCAGTCAACTCCCGCTCACCTCATCAAACTCCCGCGGGAACAGTGAAATAATTTTATGGCAAGAGTAGGGATTTTTGTGTAATTCGTGAAACCGGACTGACTTCAGTGTGAGCTGCGTGTTGCCGCGCACACTGTTTCCCACGACTATATAATGTATCGATTTTTGCGCCCAGCTGCGGATGTCCAAAACACACTCCTGACGTCACACCGCACCGTTCGGAAAGTCGTGTAATCTTGCATGACACTTGGAGAGAGGAAAGTAGGTGCATAAAAGTTTCACCAACCAAATCCGTTCAAGACGGAATTTCCCCCGTCGAGTTTTACCTCGGGACGGAACAATTCGTCGTGGTTCATGCAATTACATGTCAGCTGACCCCGCTGCATGATCCTCACTATCTACACGCCACGTTTCAACGCTAGCGGCAAATCGTGCGCCCAGTTAGAGCCCCCAGAGCTCGTGGCTTGGATGTGGAAGGCAAACAACTTTTCGCCCGTAGCGCAAGCTAAAAGACTGGTTTCTCCACGTGGAATGCAAATTCCATAGCAATAGTTACATTGCGAAACCTTTGAAGTCTCGTACAAATAATCTTTCATTATTATGTACGAAAGTAAATACGAATGTAGTCGTAAACTGTCCCAAAAATGTTATGTTTTATATACCTATACCTGCTAGAACACCGAAATAACTCGAAAAATTAATAACATAAATTTACATAAACATAAAATTACAATTTCATTTAATTATGACTAAAAAGCAGATAATAAAAAATAACAAAAATAAAACAATGTGTACTTAAAGGTAAAATATAATTTTGTTTTCAGGAAAATAAATTTCAAAGAAATTTTCTATTTATTCTAAAAATAAAACCGTGGGGTGTGACTTTTTTTAAATAATGACAATAAATTCTTTAATTCTAATGTAATATTATATATAAGTATGCCTTAATATACATAAGAAATAATATAGAAATGTAAAGTTTTAGCAAGGCATAAATATAAAATTTCTTTAAAAGTAATTTTCTTGAAAACAATATCATATTTTACTTTTTATTGCGAAATACATTATATTGTTTGTTTTTATTTTTTTATTTTGAAGAAAAGCAAGTATTTTTTATTCCTTTTTGTTTTGCTTGGAATCAGCATCTTTCCATCTTCCTCACCTACCTCGTGTTTCGTCCCTTTTTATGTGTATCCTCTACCTTTCCTCAAATCCTATACAAGCCTCGTGTGTGTGTATGCATGCCTGCACACGCCCACCCAGAACTGATAGGGATATGTGACGTGCGTGGAATGTTGGTGTTGGAATGTAAATTTTAAAACATTTTACTCCTCCCAAAGATTGGAGTTGAAAAAATGAATTCAGAATATTCCCAACGACAGGGAAAAGTTGGAAGGTTAAAGGATTTTTCGTCGATGGGATAGAACCGTGTTTAATCGTAGAATCCGGGGTTTGCTTTTCAATTTCCAAGAAAATGTTCAATTTTCGCATAGCTATGATGGTGGTTGGTACCTGGGATCCCTGACCCCGGGAAACATTCTCTGCACAGCTCTGCGGCGGCTTGCGGGGCAATGGGAAGAGTTAGCTGTACGGGGAATTCCTTATGAAATGTGCGCTACTCGAGTAGCAGATCTGTAACCATTAATTAACCCTCCACGCCATTTGGGATAATTAGTAGAGTCGGCTAAGTCTGCGTATGGGTTTCACGTTCCAAAATTTCAAAAATAAACTTTGATTCTCTATGGAGTATTGAATGGGTTAGAGGGCACCAGAACCTTGACTAAATAGACTTAACGAAATTCATCAGGAGGGAACGGTTGCGAAAAACCCGCCCCTGCCTCCATCTGCAGAAGCGGAATTGTACAATATGCCCCGCCATGGTGCAACCAAAGCTTGAAATTGACCTTATCCTCATGCTCCGAAACCTATGCTTCCGGGGAACGAAAATGCCAAATGCGAAGCGAAAGGCACGAGATGAAATTTATCGTTCTGATAAAATCCTACCAGAGCGGCGGACCGCAAACAAAACATCCAAAACTATATTTAGTGACTTTTTTTCGGATTCCGCCGAATTTCTTTCAGTTCAATAATTTTGATGAGTGTATTCTATATTTTTCTGCGGATCACTCGTAACGGAATTATTGACATCTTAACGTCTCAGAAAATCATAAAATCAGGTTATATATTCTATAAAATCAATTTAAAACGTCCTATTTCACGCCCTTTTTTATTGGTTTGACGTTGGAGAAATTATAAACTTTCCCACTTAATTTAGAATCTGTACCAGAATTTTAAAAACAGATGCGGAAAACGTACAAATATGGCATTAGTCCTATTCAGCAACCGATGTCTATTTAATCTTCAGACGGGTGATGAACTGAGTGCAAAATTGCAGCGCTTAGTTCTCCATCGTTTTTGCAGCGATCTTCCTTCTTTCGATCAATTTCCTTCGTTCTTCATCGCAGCGATTAAATAAATGAGCATTTCCTTTGATGATAAGATCTCAAAAACTACACGTGACGCACGCAAAGATGCACACAACGATTCGATGGTTATTAAGTATTCGAGCTAGTCCTGGGAATCAATTTACAGCAGATGTTCTCCATACGATAGTCACGTGAAGAGAAGCTCCTATAGCCTAATTCGATATCCAAATTTAAAAAGTCTTTTCAGCATTATGGTCATAGGCACTTGTAATTGATGTTTAATAAAATAAAAAAAACAGTTGAACTTATTTCAGTAAAATTAACCTAAATATGCGAGTGTCAAGGTACACGTAAAAGTAAGGTGGCAATAATTGGCTCTGTTCTAGAGAGAGATTGCGAGTTATGAAAACATTGATGCATCATCATAAATCTCTGATTTGTTACCCCAAATATTATGATATCTTAAACTAATATTATTACTGATAAAAGAGTAATGAGATGAAGGGGTTGCTGCCGTAATCTGAAAATTTACTTGGCTTTCGCGGCCACAACATGATTGAGAAACACTGTTCCACTGGTTGGAATTTCCGTGTTCATTCCCGCATTCAGAACTCTTATCGTCGTAAAATGAACGCCATTGACGAAATATAATACCAATAAAATGTGCAAGGTGTATTTTCTCCCGCATGCCACAAGCAAAACCAAAATCCAATAATGTCCCAGGGCCTTCTCGCACTTTTCTAGCGAGGCCTTTCCGAAGAGACTACATTGACAGCACGAATTTGTCAACGCCACGTCAATAGAAGGTATATATGCAGTGTACTGACACGTCGGAGGGTAAAACGAGGTGGTCCCAGAAATAACTTAAAGTTAAACTAGTAACTTTTTAACTAGAAACTTTTAGCTCGGCTTTGCCTACACCCAAATGGAATGAAGAGAAGGGAATGTATGTGTGTATTTTTCGAGTGCGGGGCGCATCGCTCAAACTTGCACCCTCTCTTAAAAAGCAGTAGAATCGCGTTAGGATTCCTGCATTCTCAGGCTGTCAAAAAAACGCAGGCAGCTTGGGCAAAGGGAGGATTGCTTAAGGTGCTAACCGTCAGGATTCTCCGATTTGCGACAGCAGTTAAAGTGAAAATCACTTTTCATCGGAATTAATTGAACGAGGAATCAATCGACACAAAATAGGTCCATGCCGGTGACTTCACATCCTATTCCCTGAACGCAAGTATTTGGATGAGAGCTAGCCTACCGCGAATTGTTCAGTCTCACGTGGAAATAATCCCGTGAGGAATCTAACGGAGTTGATCCTTTATCCAGTGGCCGATTTATGGACGACAGAGTGTGTACACCTACTATATGAACGGTGCCGACGATATGACCTGTGTGGACAATTTGGGTTCTATTTTGGATGCACACATCTTTACAAGAGCTTGATCCGGCAACTTTCCACATGATTGCGATGCAGATGGTATCCCAGTGGTACATGGCCACATCTTTGACAGACGATACTTGATATGGAGGATATAGTTGATATACGACATGGAGCACACTAACGATATCGCTCGATATCCCGATATGGTCGAGATATTACTCGATAAGGCGATATCGCTAGATATACCTGTGTTCATCGATATTTCTCAATATACCGATAATTCATCTTCCTGTTCATGCCAGAGTAATGCTTGTAACTTCTGTAATATTTACAATTATGGATTATTGTATATTAGTTTATTGTGGTTCATCCAATGTTCTTGACTTGCGTATTCAGAGACTAATCAATAGCTGTGTTAGATTTATATTTGATCTTCGTAGAGATGATCAT
>LYUA01000413.1:563218-574811 GCA_002093875.1 Calopteryx splendens
TTCATTTCTGCATACTTCCTGCCTCCCTTCATTCCATCCAACATGCCTAACCCAACATTCTACCCTCTAACACATTCTTCGGCAATCCATCGCCACTCGATTCACCCTGCATCCACTTCTCCTGCCTTCTTTGAATTTCTCCAAATAGCCTTCTTTCCTCTCCCACCATTCCCAAAACCTCGTTCATTTTCCTTTCCATCCATTTCACCTTTTCCACACCCACATCTCAAAAGCCTCCAGCCACCACATTCCATCAAGTCTCAACAACAAAGTTTCCAAGCCATAAAAAACTACACTCCAACAATGTCTTTAATATTCTCTTCTGTACATCCTTAAACAGGATATTTTTTTGGCAAAATTCACATTTCTTTCAATGCCTAAATCACTTAAAAGGAAACATATGAAAAAAGTGTCATGCTCTCTTACATGATTAATCCTTCCTCCAATTGTCTGTTGAAACAGATCAGCTTTATGTAGCAGAGCAAACTCACCATCTGAGAAATTAAGTGTCAGCACCCTTCCCTTAAGCCAAAATAATGTGCGGTTTTACACCCAATTTTATGTAGCATTTAATCCAACTAAGACTGAAAATTTCCAAGAGGAACTCCACTTAGCTCAGTTAAGTATGAATGTTCAGATGTAAATTACCGTACCAAGAGTGTTTGATCAGCATACTTCTGCTCTAGATCCTTTATTTTCTTTTGGTCTTCCATGAGTTCTTGCTCCAAGCATTGTTTATTCTTCTCTTCCTTTTGGAGTTGCTTTTTAAGTTTCTCCATCTGCCGTTTTGAAGACTGCAGACTGTGCTCCAACTCTAAAACTCTGTTAAATAAAGTACATATTACATTATGTTTACGTTAATCACTTTTCATGATTAAAATAAGTTATTTTTACAAATTTAAAATACCAAATTCATTTAAAAGATGCCCAAAACAGATAAGGCAATCCAGAACTAACTAACACAACCCCTTTCCAAATTAGAGAGTAGAAATTTTTCGTCTATACCAAACGCATAATTTTGGAATTGGAATGGAAAAGTTAAACCTCTACTTGCCAAGTTTAAAATTATGAATGTAGTTAGTGCTCTAAAAATAAAACTGAAAGAATGCCCAACATGTGAAAGAATTGAGAGGGACACTTTTTCAAAGGGCACTGTGTTAAGGAAGAACCTCACTGAAAACTTATGGGAAAGAACCCCTCCTTTCCATGAAGAATACTAAACAATGTTCTCCAAGCAAAAATATCAAGGCCCAGTAAACATTGGAAGGAAGGAGGAGAGAGCAATAGGAAGTGAATCAGGAAAGAAATAGAAAACATCAGAGAAAAGTATGCTTTATGAGGAGAGGAAGAGAGAAGACTTCAGGAAGGGAGAGCACAGAGGGAATGACACAAAGAAAAGAATCTTAAGAGACACTTTCATATCAATTAAGCAATGCCTTATATAACATCAGAATATGATAGACAATTCCAACATGGAACACTGATGAAGTAGGTATTACTTGGGACAACTCTAGTTGACTTATAAAACAATACTTAAGCATTTGCCATGGCAACTCAAAGGTGCTTAAAAAACTTTAATTATGCATGACATCCTCCATATAAATTATGCTACTTTCAGAATTTGGTAGGCAACACCTCATTTTTTTATTTCCATATAACATATTATGTAGCTAAAGCTCAAGATTTGTTTCCCATTCACAAAAATTAAAGGGGTTGTTGCAGTTAGTGATGTGTGAAGCAGGTTTTTTTAAGTAACAAATCAAATCATAAATCAAACATTAAATTACTAAATGCAATACTAAGAAAATTTTTCCAATAATGGTACATTCTTAATCTTTCTTGGCAACATAATTTGCTAGGAAATACCTCCTGTGACCTGAGTACCACAAGGGGGCTCTGCTCCTCTACACTGAACACTCTTCCAAAACAAAGAAGCTCCCAGGCATAAAATTATATGCTTAGGGCCCCAACTCAGTGGGACACCACACCCTTTCCTCGGAAAATGGGCACAGTCACCTTCGACCCTTCACTGAATTAGTAGCCTCTCTTATGGTTATAAATGGAGTCCATGGTCAACTAATTGCTTATGCAGTGCAGAAATATTTGTTGTGTACTACAAAAATATAAACTAGTAAATTAATTCCTTGGGTTTTGCCATGAATTTGCAAATCGAGACTTCTAGGAAATAAAATTCTAGGAAACGCTCATAATTATTAGCCACACCCTTCTCTGTTTGATATTATACACAAAAACTAATACTTTTACTCTAGTTTTCTGACACATGAATTTGGCACGCTAGAAAGTTTGTACCTTCCAGTTCTCATTTCAAGTTGATGAATACTTATGAATGTGATTCAATTTGCTAGAATTATTTGCTTCAAAATTATAAATAATGAAGATTTGCACAACCATAGTTGAAGTATGAGGAATCATATTCCTGGCAAAGGTTACAACAACAGAAATAAGGATAATAATATCAGAAACAGTAATGCTATTTTTTCACAGAAACATTCTTGAGTAAGGGCTGATGGAGAGCAATAAGAAAGACAATTAGACTATGAAATAATACTTAGACTGAGGTAAAACACATGGAGGCAATGCACTCTACCCATGTCACAACTTGACATGGAAAAAGAAAATGAATTACAACGCAACAAGGTGCCTTACAAGATATGTGACTGACCATCCATAGTGAATCAAAAATTACGTCCTTTGCTATATTGACAACAGAATAATTCTAACAGGATAAAGGTACATATTTTTTTTCCATAATCTTCAATAACCCAATCACCAGTGAATAGCTAACCTAAACAAATGAATTCTGACCAAACATTGTTGGCCAAGCAACATTTTCCTAATACAAAGGGTACATGTGATACAATGCTACATGTGATAGCCACCAAATGCATACTTACTTCTTGGCACTGTCTCCAGCCAGGTGTTTTATGTTCTCAATATCCCGGAGGCGCTGTTCATAGCGATCAGCAAGCTTTTTGTACTTTTCAACATCTTTTTTGTACTTCAATTCATCTTCTTTAGAAACAAATTTGGTGGAACCTTTAGTTGCTTGTCCATACGTTTTCTCAGCTTGAGCCAATTTAACCTTTGCCTGGAAATAGTCCTCTTCCAATTTATGAATTTTCCTTTCAAAACGGTGTTTTGCAGATGCTCTGGTTTCACTATTCTTAATCATGTCAGCTATGAATTGTTCCTGAAAATTATTTTTTAAATGCTCCATTATAATCACTTATACTATTAAGAAAATTTAAGCACATAGTGGATCTTTTCATTGTTCAGAAATCAAAATGAAAAGAGAACCCATTGGTGATGAGAGATACTTTATTTAGGTGACCCCCATGGCTTACAACTTCTGGTATAGATAATGGGGTTTCCCAATTAATGTTCCTCAGAGGCCAGATAAGTAAATGAGGAATATAACACATCTAAAGATCCCTGGCTAGTATGCATTAAAATATAGAACTTGAGACAACTTTGGATCCATGTACAGTCTTTTGTCTGATAGGGGAAAATAAACACCACCAATCCCTCTTTGCTTACCTGTCACAAAGCATCACAATGACTAACTAAAATACATATTATGATAAACACCCCCAATATTAAATTACAAGAAATTCCAGAATTACGACACACAAATTTGTTTAGATACAAAAAGCTGTTTCCACTTCATAGGAACATGAAAGTTATGAGTAGTACCAACCAAAAGAATCAAACATTCACTATGCTGGATCACTATAACATTTACCTTAATACATATTGTGTTCTGCAATTCCTCTATTCTCCTCTGAGCACCTTGGAGATCAAGTAGGATTTGACGAATCTGATTCTGGTGTGCCTCTTTGTTGGCAGCCAAGATTTTAAGCTCTTTTATGGGGCCACAAATATCACCATCCGGTGGATTTTGTGATGCTGCATTCTTGACACTGGCCACATTCAAGTCTCGCACTTCTGATGATGGATCTGCCTCCAATACAGAAAGGGATTTCCTTTTCCCAGCATTCTTATCTTCCTCTTCATGGGAATCGCTCAGCATGTTCTGGCCAAAAAGCAAAGCACATAACCAATTTCACCCAAGTAGTGCAAAAATATGAAATACATTCTCAGCAGTAGGAATAGTAATAAAAACAGTCAAGTTAATTTACTTTAGCAGGTGAATAATTTGGAGTTGGTGGGATTTTAGGGAATGGAGCCTATGATCAACATAAGGAGTCAAGGGATCCACTACTCCCAAATAACAAAATGAGTAAATACTTCAAGTACCCCCAACATGGAACCCAATAGAAAAAAAAGATACATACTTGCAAGAAGTCTATATTCAAACTTAGCCTGCTTGCATTTTAAACACATCCTAAGAATCCTATAACCGATTTCTGAGAAACTAGGGCTTGACATGGAAATGGTCAGATGGATTTTTCAATTACATACGCGGTGCCATCCTAAGTTGTCAAGAATTTGAATATTCCACCCAAACCAGTACCAGCACAAACTTCTGCTACTAGATGCTATTTAGTGTTTATTTCAGCTACTAGGCTGCCAAGCGGAATCTTTGAGAGTGTACAATGATTCTTAGTTTTTGTTGTATTCATTAAGCCATGTTCTTCTCTGTCTGTGAATTCCAAAATGGCTGACGTGAAGGAGTTAAGTTTATCTACAATAACTTTTGTTTCAAGCTCAAGAAAAGTGCTGCTGAAACTAGCTGAATACCAAAGGAGGCTTTTGATGAGCCAGCACAAAGCCAAGCAAGAAAATGTGTGTGGTTTTAGCATGTCAAAGATGGCTGGGAGCCTATGGATGATGCCAAACATTCCAGTCAACTTTCATCATGCATAAATCCAGAAGCGACCGTCAAAGTGCATTAAGTGATCCTTGAAGACCGAAGGCAGACAATCCATGATGTTTGTAATAGGGTTGGACTGTCATAAGGAACATGTCAACAAATTCCAGTGGAAGCACTGAACAAGACACGAATTGCAGTGAAGTTTGTCCCAAGACCATTGGGTTGAGGTGTGCATTGAGCTGCAAGCAACAATTCGAGATGGCCCAAACGTCCTGTCCAGAGTCTTAACAGCCAATTAATCATAAGTGTATAGTTATTACCCTAAAACAAAGCAGCAATTTTCACAGAGGAGGACATTTTGGAATTCGCAGGCAGATAAGAACACAGTTTAACAAAAACAACAAAAAACACATGCACTCTTGAACAAACCACTTGGCAGACTAGCAGCTGAAATACACACCAAGTGGCATCTAGTGGCAGAGTTTGAACTGCTACTGGTTTGGGCAGAATATTCAAATTGGCAACAATAACTTAGGTTAGCCCATCGTATGTTATAACATGTGGGATTTTTATTGCATTAAATTAAATGGAATGATTTTTAAAAAGCCATAGCTGACCAAGAAATATTTCTCTTACTTTTAAATGACAATAACATTTAGTCAACTGATAGCAGCAGAGAAATTTTGTGCTTCCCAGGGAAAGACATGGGTACTTCCCAAAGTCAGTCCAGAAACAGAGTTTGAGGTTATAAAATAAGAAATGGTAGTTTACGTCTTTAGCATTGTTGTTGATAGGGAACTATGGTAGTGATATAATATTATAAAATAAAGATAAGGAGATAAATTTTACTCCTGTTAAGCCTTTGGAAGAGATATTTCTGATAGATATTCTGGAAGATTTCTGGAAGAGATATTACCAAGAGATGTGAATAGAGATTGTGAATATTTGTCTAACCTAACATTTATCTCATTGAAGAGAGCCATTCCAGTGTTTTTTTCACATTTAGATGAAAACCACAACTTAGAAATCAATGCCTTAATAGATAGTGGTCATAAATATCTGGTTCTGATTTACAAGTTACAATTTGTGCTGCATGTTTTATCATGCATCTCCGACATAAATCAAGGACTGACTGTACTCAAATTTCAAGAAACTGTGGAACCAGTTTCTGAATTAAATTCACACACTAGATTAAAAACACAACATACCGCATCAGTTGGCAATGATTCCCTCAAATCATTTTTAGCCAGGGCCTTGGCAATATTCTGCATTTCTGCATCCACTGCTCCTGGGTGTATGCTATGCCTCCTTGTACTGAGGGAATTCAGTTGTGACAGTCCTAAAGGCAACCTCAACTTAGCCAGAAGGTCATCGGATGATGAATTTGATCTCCTTGCTATTTCTCCTTCTTTTTCTGTAACAATGAGAATCAGAGCTTCCATTTTATCTGATCTACAACATTCATGCCTCAAACGCCACATTCAGAAAAAAATATTGATAAAATTAACTCAAGTTTTATAACAGCAACTCAGCAAAAAAGTGATGTAAATGCACTTTTCTTTAACTTAATGGATATAACACATATTAATGATTGTGGAACTACTGATAACTGAAATTCTTTAGATAAAATATTCAATGTACCAAAACAGCTTCAAGCTAAGAAGACATAAATATTTTCAACTACTGGGATATCAATTGAGAAAAGAAGATTGGTAAATGATAATATGATAAATTCTGTTCTTACAAGAGAAATCTGCAGCAACAATAGTAGTATAATACCCTCTAGATATTGGTAAAGGGAATGAAGCCATCACCCAATCCACAAGCTGTTTTGAAACCAGCATTGGAAGAGAACAATTACAAGACTCATGTCACCATTATATTCCTTATGGGTGTTTTGCCCAGCATTATTTTCAACTAGGACTATGTTTTCTACTCAACAAAGACAAAATCTGGCCATATAGATCATTGTACAATAATGACAGCAGACTAAAATGCCCAAACTTCTACCATGTGAAGACAATCTTTCGGTATACATTGGCATACAATTCAAATCAATAGCATATGTGAGGTCTCAACTAACATAAAAACACACGATTCCATCAAAATGTTTAAAGTTTGTTCACCTTGGATAATTTGAATTTAATGACCCATTTTAAACATGTACACCAGTGAGTCTTTGATTTATTCAGTTTAGGAATAAATGAAATAAAACCAATGCGAACGTTTAGTACATATATGTATTATCATTACTGTTTATACTCCATTGGCTGTTTTTAATTATACTGCAAACATTAAAAAACACAGCGAGGCATGAGTATGACTATGGCCTTGGCAGAAGTTAAATCCCACAAGCCTTGGGTAAGCCACCAATTGCATTAACCACGAGGCAATCTCACATCCAGCCAAGAAGAAAACAGTTTTGAAACCAAAATCATGAAATATAGAACTAAACTTATTTGAGATAGGAATCAAGGAGAATGTTTAGTTCAAAGGTGCTGCAAGTGAACCATGGCATAAAAATACTTAATGGAAAAATGAAACCAAAATCTAAAACCTACCTGCTGAAGCAGACAAGTCAAAAAGCTCATCAGATACTTCAAATTGAAGAGATTCAATAGTATCCCATATAAAGCTATCAGTTTTCTCTTTAAAAACATTCATGTATTCATCTAATTTATCCAAAAAATCTGGAGTTTGAGCATTCAAGTCACTCTCATCCTCCGATGCATATTGAGATAGATCTTGGTTGCTATCAACAGAGAACATGCCATTCCTGGTAGCAGAAAAATGAGTATTTTGGTTTACATCACCAGTAGCATCAGTCTTTTCTCCACTTTCAGTCAATTCATCTGTAAAAGAACGAAGTGCATTAGAATCCATGGCTGCAGCTGTTAACTCATGTGTGACCAATTCCAATCAACTGCACCTATTTTCCCCAACACTCTATGAGGAACCTCCTCACTCTCGCCAAGCAATAGAGGCTCATCATGCCCAACACATTCATCACACTCCTGTTTCAAGCACAGCCACAACTGAATTTGCTCCTTCTCCTCAGCATTCAGACTTTCATTTAGCACCATTTTCTTAAATAATCCCTCAGCATTTGACACCAATTTCATCCACTGCAGGGCAGCAAATTCTAATCTGTAGAGCAAAGACGATTGCAGAAATGACACAGGTAATTACAACGAAAAAAAAATACAAAAAGAAAAATGACCATACATACCCAAAGATCTCATCATTCGTACTTTTGTTTCCCACAGTTAACATTGAATTGCTGCTGCAGTTAGGATGCATTCCTTTAATTTGATTGCTAAATACACAAACATTCATCACTGAGTGATTCACAATATTTTGGACTTTTGCTGCAAAGCGCAAACTATTCAAGCTCTCATCAACATCAAGAGAACCTGAAGACAGGCAGCACACAAATAATGTTCTGGCCTTTCCCCCAAAGGAATCCTTTTTGGAGAAAATAAAATGTTAGATTAGGACTTATTATTAACAAGAATTAAAATTTCTTTAATTCCTATTATTTTCTGTCAAAAAAACCTATACTCTTCTGAAAAATAAAATGTAACCACAATTTTGTTTTACTGTACACATCTATGGCATGACACTAAATAGTTAGTACTTCTTCAAATCACAGGGACAGCATTTTATATCTCTGTCATATCAAGCAGAAGAATAATATCATACCCTCAAAACCTTGGTCAGGTTAGAATCCATGTATGGCACAGCAGTTTTATGATTCTGTAACATTGGATCATTAAGTACAGCCACAACATTTGCCATTGCTGTTAGGCCAGGATCCATTCTAACAATTCCTGGATACCAGGTGCCTGTTCCTTGACTGGGATAATTTCTTTCTGGCCCAGCTAAATCAGCAAACACCACTTTAGAGGTCCTATGCTGTATCATTCCATTGCCTGGAAAAAAATGCAAATTCATTAAGTCCCACCAACATTATAACTTCTTTAATAATACCTTTTCATAAAAAAGGATGTTTTAGTGATTTGAAGAATTATATCTCAATATAGTTACTCTTAGCCTACACTAATGTTTTTGAACAACTTCAGTACAATCAAATTATTTATTATCCATGTCATTGTAACCTACTGCATTCTTCCCATTGGCTGGGGATAGGATGACTGCAGAAGAAAAATATTTTTACCCATTTCATTTTTTTGGATTTCTATCTAATCTGAATTCGTGAATAAAATTTAGACTTCATGCCAGAATTAACCACCCATTTTAAGAGCTAATTTTATAGTCAAATCAATTGGCACTGGAATGAAAGAAAATATAAGTCAACTGAACTTTGAAGGGTGGAAGGCATAGTGAAATATGAAATTCGCTCACTAATAAATAAAATAAAATTCTCTCAACTTCACTTTGGGGCTTTTATCATGACCATAAAAAAATTCATTAAATGTGGAAACATTGAATCAAGGTCAACTGTCTTAGGCAGCAAATTTCTTTTTTTTAAATAGAATATCACGATAAATTATTGTGATACTGTGCTTTCAAAGAGTATGATAAGTTAAATTTAGCTGAAATTCACAATAGGAATACCTACCAACTTCCCACTGCTGATCCAAAGTCAAAATAAATACAGTGTGGCAGCCATTTGAATTGGTGATAGAGGAAACATTTGCATGCCGATTACTCATTCCAACATGAATGCAATTAAATACTTCCATGACATTTTGGCACACAGCCTCCTCGGCTCCATTTATGACTGCACCTCCCTTAGAAGGAATTAGAATAGAAGGAAAAGATATTAAATTTAGAGCCAGTGTACTCTTTATAGTCGCTAACTTCAGCAATTCTTGAGCAAAAGTTTTGTGAAAAAAATATTATTGGCATACCAATAGACGACACAAAAATTCCAACTGGAAAAATAGACATTAGCATCGACCAAACTTGCATTTTTCTGCTTGTGCATACAAAGAGAGCTTTAGGTACTTGAATAAATGGGATAATTTATAAATATGGACCCAATCCAAGATATGGATTTCACAACGCAACATCCATTCATGACCCTGGGGTTAACCAGTGAGTGTACCAGCCATAAGACTAAATGGGTAGGCATTGCAAATCAGTTATCATTATAATTCTATCAACTGATATACTCATTGGAGATGCTTGTGGCAAAGTGTCCTCAACTATGTTAGTGCCTACATCAAGTAGTAACAGCAACAAATGTCAAGAGTATTTTCATAAAACGTAACACCTTAAGAAAATAAAACATTACTTTAAATTGATATAATAATGATGTACCACAAACAATAACAAAAACTTGTTTTATATAGCATAATGTCAAGACGTTGACTAGGATACAAGTTAAGCACCACAACTAAAATATAATTTAGTAGTAGAAATGATTTTAATTATTTCCTATGAGAATAGGTCGATATAGCGGCCCATGGCACTTTCACAAGAATCAAAAGCCGATATATTGGCAGGTGGCATTAAGAGGGTTCATGAGCAGATGAGCATAAGCACAATTCTGTTAATTTTACTAGAGTGCTAATAACTAATCATATTTCAGAATATTCTCAAGCATTATTTAGTTCCAAAACTTAATCTATCAATACCATTCTTTTGAAAAGTCTGTTGTTACAGGCATAACTTTGTGGAATCTATTTATGTTACCAAATTGAAGCACAAACTTAGCTATTCCACATAAATTTTACTGCACATGACCCGGAGTTCGATGTACAACATCATCATCAGGTGGTGCACATAAAGGCACATCCGAGTACATATACACTCAAAACAAAAATGGGGGTGGACATCCTAGGACTAAGAGGGGAGGGGGAAGAAGAGGGGGAAGGTTAGTCCCATAAGAAGACAAACAAATTCCCTGGAGGGATTTGTTCACCTTCTTACTTCCACTTATATATTGGCAACATAAGATTGGGGTGGACAACCAAAAGGGGGGGGTCGATGAAATGGTTTGCACTTAAGGTTTTTCGAAAGTTTCTTCATTATATCAGCAACAAGAAGTATATTGGAAGTCTAAATCTAGTTCAAATTTTGGATTTTGTGCCTTAACAAGCAAGCAGTGCATGGGCTACTGATCTCACACAATTCACTAAACCCTTTTAATATCACTTACGTGCTGATCTTCAGTTATCGTGATTTCCTGCTGAAATTGGCTGGTATTTAAAAGGTCATACACTACATCTCCTTGTATTTCTAAAAACGTGACTTTAACAAGGAAATTCCTTTCTGGAAGCTCCTGAAAGAGGAAATATATATTAATGCCAAAATAGTTTTTTTTTTAGTACAAGCGGACTTTTGTAATGAAGAGGGTTACTAACCCCAAACTGATGAAACAATTCCCTTGTAGCTCTGGGAACCACTCCAAATTCAGATTCACTCAGTGCACAATGAAGGCCAGGTCCAAATAATGTGTAGGTTTTTCCTGATGCAGTTTGGCCATAGACAACAACTGATGCATCAAAACCTATGAAAAGTTTTAAATGAATTAAAGCATATCACTAAATGTGTTGACTTTAATTAAACATTAACAGATAATGTTGGATGTTAAACTGCATTCTGCTTTGTTTATTCCAAACAGTGGAATTAGGTTTAGTTTTTGCCACAGAATTGACACTTAAAAAATCTTGTTTGGTATTACAAACTGGCAACATGGAATTAATGGCATAGGCCATATTTCTTTTTTAACCCTTTAAGTGCCAACGTCGCCCACAGCGATGTTAAAATGCCGACGTCACTTTGAGCGACTCTTTTTCCGAAAGCTATAAATGTAAATAAAAATTAAAT
>LYUA01000413.1:576563-597895 GCA_002093875.1 Calopteryx splendens
ATGTGTCGTTAGTGACAGAGCCGGTCATCAACTTCGAATCTTACACTCTATTGAACAAAATCAGTCATTTTTTTATTCCAATAATATTAATTAACGCAACGTTTTCTCTGTATTTAACATAAAACACCATTAAGAGGTATGACTGTTTATGTCTCTTGAAGATTGAAAAACATTTTTTTTCGCTTACGGCCTTCGCAAATGCTAATGACGAAGATTCGTTCAGTGCCTTGCCGTGCCCTGACCGTAGTGAGTGGTGAGCGACTCTTGCTAAACCACTCTCTACAAAGGACAGCATGCAGAATATTGCCTTGCTTACTAAATAATTTTTATGTTGTTTTAAGTTGTTTTTGAATTTTTTTTATTTTTTAGAACATTATATTTGCAAGGAACTGAAAATTTTTTCTTGTTTTCCAACGCAATTCCTAACAAGAGACAACTGCTTTTCTCAGTTTCCTCACTAGGGCTAATTTTCGAAAGTGGCGCTAGTGTGTAGCTGAGTAAGTGAGAATAATGCGGGTTTCAAAAAAATATTTTAAAACTGAGGATATTATATAAATGCACATATTGTCTTAATTTATTCCATGTTATTATTCTTAGTGCATCTAATTTTTCAAATTATCTTGGGTTCTCAAACTATAGTGAAATAAATAGAAAAATATAATATAGCGTAGATTTAAAAAAGTTTCCATCGAACAAAATTTATCCTGCTACATAACTATACAAATAGCTACGAAAAAAGTCGCATAGCAGGAAAATCTATTCCAACACAAAATATTTTCTTGGAATTATTAGGCTTTTTTGGCATTTGTACGCTGATAAATCAAACTATTTTAATCTAATCTGTCCATGTTATTTTTTTTAATAAAACACAACAGTTGACAATAATTTTGGATTTTGTATCCAAGATGTCATTTGACACAAGCAATATGAGCCTTATACCACGCTCTAATATACTAGCTACAATTATTGATGCATGTTCGTATTCGTAAATCACATGGTACTGCCATAATCTAAATTTATGATACTGAACTCACATAGTTCTACACTTCACATATCGTGGGCAGTATTTAACAACAAATGTCATTTTCCATGGATTTTTCTTGACTGGTAATATAAATCGAATTTAATTGAAAATTCCTTAATTAGTTATTATTAATGGCAATATACCAGTTACGGTAAGTTTCTGATGGACACCCACTACAATCATCCTTTCTTCATTTGTGTATACTTTCTGCCACCCTTCTTTCCATCCAGTATCCCTAATCATTTCCTCCCTCTAACTTGCAAACCAACATTCTACCCTCACATTCTTCAATAATCCATTGCCACTCAGTACACCCTACATCCACTTTTCCTGCCTTCTGTGGATTTCTCCCAATAGCCCTCTCTCCTCCCCCACCATTCCTAAAACTTCTTTGTTCATTTTCCTTTTGGTCTATTTCACCTTTCTATTCTTCTCCACAACCTCATCTCAAAAGCCTCCAACATAGGCTTTTCATCCTGCCTCAACGACCAAGTTTCCAAGCCATACAAAACCACTTCATATTATTGTCTTCACCTACTTGCCTATGGTCCTTTCCATCAATTCTCTCCTCCTTGTAAAAGCTTCCTTACCTGTTGCGATTCTTCCTCTTATATCCTTTCCACATTGGCCGCCTTCATCCAAAACACTGCCTAAATAGCTAAAACGCCCCACCTGCTCAAGTTTATGCCCTGTCACTTTAATGTTTATCTTTGGTTTCCTATATCTTGAGAACCTGATTACCTTCATTTTCTTCTCATTTATTTTAATTTCATACCTATCTCACTGGCTCTCTAGTGATCTCAGCAATGACTGCAACACCTCATCTGATTGGGTAGCTAAAGCTTGATTGCCCGCAAACCTGACTGATTTGGTAAGTTCATAACCTACTTTTACTCCTACCTCTAGTTCTTCCCACAACCCTATTGCCATTTCCTTCACGTAGGTATACATTAAAAAGCAGCGGAGATAATGGACAACCCTGCCTTACCTACCAACCTACTACTTCCCACCCTGTTTCTCCATCTTCTAGCCTCACCTGTTGAGTCTGAGACATTTACAGGGTTCTGTTATCTCTCCTACCCCTCCAGTATACTACTATCATCTGCAGTACCTTCATTAGGTGTTCCCAATTTACTCTATCATGCCTTCTCAAAATCTACAAAGTAGATAAATATCTCCTGATTATACTCTATATTTCTCTCTATCAATTACCTCATAACTGCTATGATGTCACGTGTACCCCTACCTTTCCTAAATATAAACTGATCCTGCCCTAAGTAATCTTTTGCCTTCTTCTCCATCCAATTATTAATACTAACTAACTGTTCTAAACTAACTTTGCTGAGTGTGAAATGAAACAAAATGTACTATTATCTTCACATATTGCTGTTTTTCCTTTTTTTGGAATGGGAATTAATAATGACCTAACAAAGTCATGTGGCCACACTCCACTCTCATAAATGCTACGAAGGCCCCAAAAAAATTCTTTCTTCCATGTTTTCCTAAACACTAATAAATCTTCAGGGATATTATCGACCCCCACAGCCTTATTGACTTCATTTCCTTCAAAACTTCCCTATTTTGCGATCTAGTATGTCTGAGCACAAGATTTCCTCTTTGACCTCATATTCTCTTTCTATGTCCAAGCTGGCTGGCCTAATATCTTTACCATATAATAATAATAAATATAATTCTTCAATGTATTCTTTCCATCTTGCTTGATTCTCTTCTGCTTATGTTAGTACTTTTCCTGATGTATCTCTAATAGCGTGCACAGACTTTCGTTTTTGACTTCCTGACAGTGCTTTCAATCTCCTGTAAAGCACACCCATTTCACCCTGTTTGTAGAAGCTCTCGTTGTCATCACACTGTTCTTTCAACCACTTTTCTTTTGCCTTATATGTTTCTCACATTAGTTTATTATTTAATTTTTTGTTCTTCCATTTCATTCTTTCATATATCCTTATAATTATGTTTTCTGTAACCCATGGTTTTATTATTCTCTATCTACCATTCCTATTGTTTTGCTTTCAGCTTTGGTTATCCCTTCTTTCAGCTGTTCCCACCTTTTCTCTACTGCACCCGTCCCTGTGCTCTCATTTAGCATCTTCTCGAGTGTTTCCTGGTATTCCTTTCTTTTTTCCCCAGTTAATGCTTCTGCATTCCATTTTATCCTTCATCTTCCCTTTCCTATTTTCTTGAAATGTCATTATTTCACATTACATTTCATTGGTACTAAATTGTGGTTGGAATCTGCATCCGCTCCAGGAAAATTATGAGAATTACTGACGCTCTTCCTAAATCTGTGTCTAACCATTACGTAATACTCATTTAGCAACACCAAAAGATGACAAATATTGTCCAATTCCTCAACTACACAAAAAAAAAACTTTTTCGCGGGCAAACTCGGAACAGCCGATTACAGCTTATAGGTCACATAATATTTATACTGCGCTTTCACCTTATATATATATACTTCAGTACTGGCAGCGAAGTGTAGTTTTTTATGATGCCTGGGCTCATAACCTTCTTATATAATTTTATTGCGTATCACAATCTATTCCATAGCTTCTTGAATCTCCCGGCATTAAACATAGGATTGTAATACAGGAAACAAGTAAATAAGTAAAACATTGTCAATTTACAAAAATCACTAATGTGTCTACATTTTTCTTTCTGATTTTCAATTCAATCTAGGGAATAATATCTTTTAGTGTTTTCATAAAATTTGAGATGGCAGAGGATCACGGGAATGAGGAAATGACGTTGCTAAATAGCAGACCGAATAAATGACGGCGTGAACCGGGATGTGACCTATGAAACAATGATGCGGTAGTAATGTTATTGAATTTGTTCATTGAAGTTTTTGATAGCACTGTTTAATTGAATGGAAACGACTGGTGTGTGATTCGTTGTGGTTCTCGTGTCAGTGATTTATTGTGCATAAAGTTAGCAGGTTTTTGGCGTGAAATTGTTAATTTCTAATATGAAGTGTACCCGACTTTCTAATGAAGAATTGAACCTCCAATGCTTGTGCCAAGTTGTGTGAGATATTTTTAGCATTACCTTGGCATTCATAAGAATTTGTCCTGAAGGAGTGGTGTAAGCCGAAGTAATCATGCTTCGAATCGGATTCTGTAATAAATCTAAGGTACTTGAAATTCATTTCAGTGCAGTATTTTGTTATAGTTTTATAATATTATGGGGAACTGAAAATTCAGGGAATAATGTGTAGTTTTATTGGTGTTACTCACAGTACGGAATAATGTGTAGTATCTTTGGTGGCACTCACAGTACTTCCGAAGGAATGGCAAAAACATTTTTGTGCGAAAGATAATTTTATAATTCTCTTACAGACTGTGACAGCCTACACAGCACTACGGCTTAAAAGGTAAATTTTATGAGTATTCAATGTGATTTATTGATTACTCCATGCCAAATACCATTCTGTGCGCCTTTTAATTTCAACTTATAATGTGTCTTACAGCTCATCAACCCAAGATGACTATCAATATTTGCAACGAAGCAAAGTTCCTACGATGCACTTCCAGCCGTCATTACCGCGATTGCCCATACCGGAACTTGGTAAAACTGCCGAGCGGTATTTGAATGCTCAAAAACCACTTCTGTCTGCGACAGATTTTTCGAAGACTGAGGAAATAGTAAAATCATTTGTGGGACCAAATGGTGCTGGGCAAACACTGCACAAACAGCTGGTAGATCATGACAAGAAAAACAAACATACCAGCTATATATCCAAGCCGTGGTTTGATATGTACCTAAGTGATCGTATTCCATTGCCAATTAATTACAATCCCATATTGGTGTACACAAGAGACCCAAAGGAAGCCTATAATAAGCAAGTCATTAGGGCTACAAATATGCTCATTTCTTCTGTTAGGTGAGTTCAGGGAGTATTTTGCTCCGTTGTGTAAGTTTAACAAAAATATTATTCAGTTACAGATACAATATATGTCGTCAAGATGCATGATATATTGTTAAGAACTTTTTCATTGATAATCTATCTCACTTGAGTGTGTTTGCATATTATGAAGTACTAATGTTTAAATTTGTAGAAATTTAATACATAAC
Source organism: Calopteryx splendens (assembly GCA_002093875.1). Lineage (NCBI taxonomy): Eukaryota > Metazoa > Arthropoda > Insecta > Odonata > Calopterygidae > Calopteryx > Calopteryx splendens. Next base: position 581,680 of record LYUA01000413.1, read on the forward strand.
ATATATGTTACAGCTTATGAATGCTTGGTCAACTTTTAATCTTTTCACACTGACTAAGAGACATATGAATACCCAAAGTTTTGATTAAGGTGAACCTCTGTAAAATGTGTTTAGGCACATTTGTTTGATAGATTCATGAAATGTCTGTCCCAAAGTACTAAATGCTTAGCGTTGAAGTTTCAATGAAATTAATGTCTTAAAATTAAGTAAATTGTACCATAGATAACAGCACCACAAGTAATATTACACCATAAAACTATTACAACTTCAGTTATTGCAATTGCATTAGTTCTCAATGAGAGGGTAGTGAATTCTGTGTTTTGTCCTTCCCGTCGTACATTTGCAAGTTTTTTTAGTTGTGGTAAATCTTTTTGAATTAATCTTAGTCTCAATCTCAAGTAAACCATTCATTGGATCGCATAAATGGCTATTGTTTAATTGTGTTTAAATCACTGAGGGTTGATTCCTAGTAATTGTAGAATTTTATTTCATGTGACATATTTAATGTAACAGCTTGACCATAACTCTAGAGTTTTCAAAGACTTGACCCAATTAAATGATTGTTCGGGTGTTCAGTTTTTGGGAATCGAGTTCACTATCCATAGGGGCAGTTAAACACCGCCACTTCTTAAATTTCACAAATTTTACATGGATTAGAACAGTAGATGGATGTTTAAAAGTTTCAGTTGTTGTCGCTATAAATGTGGTGAGCATTTATTGTTATGGTTCTTTATATAGCCAAATCTAAGGAAGCTAGGTCTTGATTTTATGTGGGTCAGCAAAATTTATAAATCTATGGCATTCAGCACTCCCAGGGACTTGACTCCAAAGGCAGCCGCTTTCCCAGTCAAAGAAATGTATGTCCCTTCATTTTACCGAGTGTTTGGCTTTCTTTTGTGATTTTATAACTCATTCAGGGTGTGCCAAGTATACTGGATTGCTTTATCTTTCGTGTGGCCTTTTAGAAATTGGGAGTGTTTGTCCAAAGCTGTATCAATAACTTAACAAATGAGAGGATTGCAATAGGATTACTTATTTTTCTTTCAAAGGGTTTTTAATAGAAATTAAAAAAAAACTAAAGAAAATCTCATTCATTGATGGAACCTCTCAGGGGTGGCACATATTTTTTTCAGTGTAGTGATTATGAAAAATCACAAATGTTCAAAAATGTTAATAGATTGATGCACACTATTGAAATAAGCTAAATAATTTTCTAATCACTTTTTTTGCATGATTTTAATTTCTCGTTACAATAAAGCCAATAGCAATTATAGTTCAAATACTTTTGGAGGGTAAAAATCTGCCCGTTTTAGAAAATGTTTATGGGGTCTGTGGATAATATGATTGGGGTGGGTCACCAGAAAAAGTATGCATGCACACTTGAGAAATTACATGCTGCTTTCTTTGGTCCAGTGTTTTATTGTTCTGGATCCAGTCTTCGCATTTAGGTTGTTTTGTAATGTTCACAAGCAATGTTCAGATTTATAAGTATTGCCACAGTTCCTCATGCTGTATGTTCATTTTAAAGTTTCTTACCATTGAGATGTTGACATCGTGTATTCGTATTGCCCTTAGTGGTGGATTGATTGTATCACACTTATTATTTAAATTGTTTTGTAGTTAGTTGTATTACTTTCACAAGAAATATTTGCTGAATGAGAGACACAATCTTCTTGGAAAAAGACCATTTTGCACCCACTCTTGTTGAGTTCCCCCATTTCATTAGGATTGTCTAATTATAGCATATTTATCTCACGAGTGGATTTCATTGATCAGTGCCTTGCATCTTTTGTTTGACCCTTTAGGTTCATGAAGTCTTTGAGAGCGGGAATTTTAGAGCCAGAAGTGTATCATCTTAATCCAAAGAAGAGTGATACAGATATGTTCAGAACAGTTACAGGTCTTTTGCCATCAATGGTGTCTTGGTATGGAGCTTATCTGTTCAAGGTGAGGTTTTTCCAGAGTCAATGTGAATGCTTTAGATTTTTATCTATTTGGTGATTATGTCTTTAAATTTTGCATGGCTGAGACCAAGGATTTGAAATTGAGAAATACTCCTGATTTTAAAGTTATGAAATTAACGTTTCAGAACTATGTTTTAATTTGTCTTTTTAAAAGGTTTTTCTGTTCTGAATAAATATATGCTTTGAGCACCACAGTTATGATTTAGACCACTGAACTTTTACTTTTTTCTCTCATTCAAAAACCTAAATAATGGTAAGTACAACTTAACTGTGACTCATGCTTGGAATGGAAATGCATACCTAATATTCTTTCCTCCTGAGCCATTTCAAATTGAAGTCTAAGACTTACCAATCTCAAATTATTGGATGGACATTTTTAGTACATTAAATTAGAGTACATTCAATGACTTTTTTGTTTTTATTCCAAATTTTTTTCTACATAATGAATTATAAAAAGTCATGTTTGTGTATATTCTATTTATAAATTTCTCTATTTCTGAAAGTAGGTTCTTGAAGTTGTAACTTTAATCTAGAATTATGTCATATGTCAGTTAATAATGCATTTGCTTATATTTGCAACCATTATATTATTTATTTATAGGGAAATCTGCTTTAATGTGCATGGGGCCCTTTGTGGCCAGCAGTAATATGTATGTATGTCATATCGTATATTTTTTCTTTGCTCTTAGGGCCATTATTGTTCCCTGAGTGACAGTAAAATAATATTATTGTCATTATTAATAGTGGTGCTACAAATATAGGGGTCATCAGGACCAGGTGAATTGAAAGGAATTTCTTTTTGACATAAACTCTTCGAGATGCTGATAATTCTAGACTTGAATATTTTTCATTAAAACATATAACCTTACTAATACTTTTTTATATAAAAAATGTTTTATCCATTGTAAGCCGACCCTTTTTTTTATCTTTTCACAAGCTTAAGAATTGATGAAAGACACTGTTTCAGGCTTATATGAATATTAAAAATACATGTTTAATTTCACCAAGATATTTTATTTCCACTGCTTGAGTTTCGACAAATTTTAGCTACAGCAGGTCGAATGACGATGACAAAACTACGAAACTTATGTGTTGGAAGTGGAAATAAAATTTCCTTGCATAAATGTATTTTTCCATTCTTTGATCAAGCCAATCAAGCCAACTTGGCTTTTACTTGATGCATGAAATTAGTAATTAAATTGTTCATGATAGGTAAATGTAAAAATATTTCTACACCTTTCAAAAATAAAGAATGACACTGGGTTCAAGTGATATTTACACCTGTCCTGTGTAAGTAATTCATAGTGATATCTCACATCATAATATTTCATGTGCTATCTGGGATTTCATGAGGATAGAGTTAATTCAGAACACTTTGTTAGACCAATTTTAGTTTACCGGTGTGCACCGTGGTAGTGCTTAATAAAAATCGTTCAAATAAAATAAGAGAACAAAGTGGTGTACTACTTTGGTGAAGATAGATTTTGGTTCAGTGAGGAGGATGAATGCATGATGCTCTGGCATTTAATAAACAGTAATACATACTAATTAATACTGTAAATAATTACAGTTAAAACTTTTCAGCCTGTGGGATATTGGGAAGGCTTTTGACAGAGAGGAGTGGAAATGGTTTTTTTAAATGAGATAAGAATAGATTGATTGGAGCAATGCATCTTATTCTTAAAACTTCTAGATGAATAAAACTGCACAAGTAAGGGAGAACAGGAATGGGCATTAATGGACAGTAATGGGATATGTTTGCAATCCTACCCTCTGTTTTATTACATGGATCCTTGGATAGTTGTGAGAGAGAGGTTCAAAACACTTAGGACAGGTGTGGCATTAGTCAGTGGACTGATTAACTCAGTTAAGCCAAGGAATTTATGACTGAGGAATCGGAGCACTAAGTTGAGAAGAATATTGGGTGAGGGTTGAATAAGTCAGGCTAATGGATGAAAGCTCCTGCCCAACAGCCAAGAGATGGCAATTTCCAATTAAAATATTAGAGGATCTAGCAAGATCGGTAGGATGAAGGTGAATGTTATGAAACTATTAGTAATGAGATCCTTAGGAAAGCAAAATTATATGTTGAGTAAGGCATTCAGCTATTGATTAGAATGCCTAGGGTTCAAAACCAGGGTTTACCCTCGCCTATCAAAATCCAACATTCAGTATGATTTCCATGACTGGATGGAAGTTGAATATGAAGGTAGGAGAGTGTAAATTAGGCCTGGTGGAAGGAACACTTCATGTTTGGCCGATATTTTGGATGGAAGCTGGTACATATATTATTGCGACAAGACAATTAGAAAAATAACCCAGGGATTAGTGAATGAAGGGTAAGGGGAGCAAAATGGCATAGCAAGGTGGAGGGAGCTGATGACTTGAACTCTTGGTGGATATCTAAAGGCTTCTTAATTTAGGAACTGTATAGTGGGAAAACTTGGTCTTTGAGAAAAGAGAATAAGTATTGAATGGAGGCTTTAAAAATGTGGGTGTGAATGAGAATAAGAGTTGAAGGTAGGCAAAGAAGAGTTTCATTGGCTGAGGGAAGAGAAAAGGTTGTTGGGGAAATTGAAAGATGAGGGGGAAAGTAGAGGGGGAGGTATGGTAAAGCATTCTATAGACTGGACAGAGAAAAGTAAGATAATTTGAATGGGATGAAAGGGTTCAGAAATTGTGAGAAGAAGGTATAAGGCCAGTGGTAACGTTCATAAGTCTCTCTGAGCTATAAAAGATATACATACATATATTAGTTTTCATTGACCATCCAAAAACTGCCTTTACAGTGGTGACTACCTGTTTTAATTATTAATTTTATATGCATTTCTTCAGTTTCAGTCATCAATTATAATTTAATTGGGGACAAAAAATCTACACCATTCTTAGGTACTTTTGAAAATATTAAAAGTTTTGACCCTAGTCATCAAAGCACTTGATAATATTTTTATTCTTGTGTGGACTTGTGAAAAGATGGGGTCGGTTTACAACCTGTTGGTTATGGTTTTACTCATACCGTACTGCATATTAAGGTTTTATGTATGGTCATTATTGATTTATGAACATATTGATTGTCATTTCAATTTCCTCAGGGAATAATCATGCATGTGTACATCTCATTACAGGCTTTCCCCCTTGACATGTCCCAGTTCCCTAGTTTGTTCAATGCAAATAGAATTCCAGAGATTGGCAAAGATGTGTTATTTCAAGATACTTCAGCGAAACATGTATTGGTATTACGAAAAGGAGAATTTTATGTCTTTGATGTTTTGGACAGTGAAGGTAATATAAAATGCATAAGCATAATGTTTTTTCCAAAAGCTTGTCCTCTGGTATTCCAGCCCATGTCTCCACCTTCTCTTGACTTCCTCCCAGTAGAGCTTGATCTTGGTGATCGGTATAGGCATAGGATTTCATAATTGGCCTTGAAGGGATTTTCTCTAATTTTAATTCAAAGTAGCAATGCTTTAATCATTGAAGGCAAGGGTAGTGTAGTGAGTAGTGTATTTGAAAGCTAACATTAGAGTCAAATGTTGAAATCCTCAATGGAACACTGATATTGATTAGTCATACTTATGTCTTCAAGAGATGAGCCATTTACAGTGTCAGTTGCTTAAGCATCTTAAAACTATGTGTCTAAATGCTAATACCATTAATTGTGATTGGTTCAAAGGGATTACCAAATACAAAAACAGTTGATCACAGCCATGATTAAAAGTTGAGACTAAGCTATGGATACCATCTTCACTTAGAGGAAATCTTGAAAAATATCTTTAAGACCATCATTGTTAACTCAAAATGAGATTCTATTTTTTTTTACACCTTCTCGTCCTGTTGAAACCATGATATTTGGAGTGAATATTCAATAATCAGTTGAGTCACTCAAACAGGCCGAGATGTAAAATTCACTTTGACTTCCAGGTAGTTTAAAAACTTAACTTTTTAAGAGTAAAAATGAGAGGCTGTCAGTAGCCACTAATTTTATTAATGTTACCTAGAGCTATGCTCTTGCTTATCTTCATTTTTTTGATAGGGAACTTTGATATTTCTCGTAATAGCTAATATTTTAGCTTGGCAAACTCGGGAACCTTGTTTAAATAGGTGAGGTAGCAGTCAATTTTTTTTCAGTTCTATGCAAGCAGTCTAGAGTTTATTGTGAATCATCTTTATGCCATAAGCATTCCTTCTGCATGTTGTAGTTTGCGACCACTTTAAAACTTGTTTATAATTCACTTCAAGCTTATTTCACTAGGCTACATGCACCAAAATCTCCTCTTGATGGAGTCTTTACTACAAGAACTTACTGTCAATTTACAAAGAGATTGCTGCAGTTCCACAAATAATCTCTTAAAAAGGATGTACGTTGACATCAGTTAATAACTTGTGCACTACAAATTCTCTTAAGCACCAAATCAGAGAAAGGGTTTCACATTAATAATCTCATTAATTTAGGTAAAAGTAGAACAGTTATAAGGATAAAGAACCATCACGAAATAAGGAATTACGACAGAAGAGGCAAGAATGGAGGGCTGTCCCTCGGAGTGAATGGAATGAATGGAGGGCTAAAGTTATGAATCTTCAGATTGAGAAGCTGATGGAAGTGTACCTATAAGAGTAAATGATAAGACGACGGGTATTGCACTGAGGCATGAAATAAATATAACATATGACAGTTAATTTGAAGGTAATTTAAGGTGGCCAGGTATGTCCAGTGTATGGTTCCTGATTCTGGTTCGTCACAATGTTGATTTATCATGTTCTCATTTTAAAGGAGAATGAGTTATCAAATAGCAAATCGATGAATTAATGTTGACTTCGGGGTATCATTTGGGATCTGAAGATTTTCTGTAATATTTCAGTGTGAGGACTTATGGTTTGCTTGGGTTTGAAGTAATTTATAGTTGTAGGTAATTCCTAGCTCATTTGGAATGGTGTTTTCGGGAGAAATATGCATTCATGTTGTTAAACAATTAAGTTAATTGTCGATATCTGCATTCCTGACAATTTGCTGCAACTGATCAAAGCCTGCCTGGTTTCAATTTCTTACTTTTATATGTATTCTGCCATAAGGAAATTTATCTTTGGATGTGTGAAATCATATTTAAAAGTTGGTGACTTTCATTTGTGGTCAATGAAAAATTATGCAGATCGCTAGAGTCACTCATTTATAATGGGGATAGTCGACACAATGAGGCACAAACTTCTAATCTATATGGTTTTTTTTCGCTTTAATTGCATTTTTGTTTGTGAGCAACACTTATGTGAGCATTATCTTTGCTAATTTTTATTCGGAAAGTGACCATTGGCTTCACCTCTTTTGACTTTCACAAAGAAGATAGTTACATGCTTTCCAGTGATTGAAAATGAGTGTTCCAAAAAAAACTCAATTGACCAATCCGAGGACACCTGATTCAACGGGAGACGTATAGAATACAGACAAAAACCAGCATCAATCACTTTTGACCTGTAGATGCCGACTGCAATGCCGAAAAAACTATCGTTCCCGAAAGATGGATCTACATGGAAGAAATCCAGGAAAACACGTAGCTTCATGTATATTTCACCAGATACAACAACACTGTTTAATGAAAAATGATACAAAAACATTTAGGAGGACTGGGAAAAATATTTAGCAATTCTTTTGAAGTGGTTTGAGTTTTTATCCTCGGAAAATTTTTACCTTCTCCCACAAGAGTGTGGAGGTTTGCCATGAGAATAATTAATCACTTGACTTAAATGGAATTAGAACCAAAAACTTTCTAATTGCCGGCTCACGTGACTGATATTTGGAAGGGATCAGAATCCTGGTCCCTTAAATTCCTGTCAAATTGTGATTTATTTTTTCCTAATGAATGCCCGCATTACTTGTGTGTTTCCATATTTGTGTGGGCTGACTTAAACAAGCGGTGGGGAGTTGGGTTTGCTCAAAAAAATGACAAGACAGGGTGGAAACAGAGGCCAGGATGAAGGGAAAGTTTGGGGCAGTGCATTGAATGTTAGTAATGAAGAACGATAGGACGTGATGTATTCAAGGGGTGCAATTCACTGATAGTGTGCCCTCCATTCTCTTGGTCAGAGTAAAGAGTGCTCAAGTCCCTAATTGCCCATCGCTAACTTCCATCTATGCATGTTGGATGCAAACAATCTGATATTGTGCCATTTTGTGTGGTGGTGTTGTTATGCCTGTGTGTGGATAGAGATGCATTTTACAAGCAAGCATCCCACAGAAGTGTGCACCTCAGCATATAGTACCATGTGTACCAACAACTACTGATTAGGGAATACGTAAAAAATTGGGTGCTTGAATTCATCAATAGGAGATTTGTTGTTAAAATATCGAGAATGTTCTTTAAAATTTTCCATGCATGATAAATGCATAAATGTCATTTTATTTTTTAAATCCTCCCTGGAAAATTGAGAAATTCCTGTTATTTGTGTCTTACATTCCTTCTTAAATAGTATGATTAAAATAAGTTATTATTCATGGTTCCATAGTTGGCCCATTAATGGATAAACTTATGCCATCCATTTACATGGTGAGGTCTGCCTGAATTTTTATATATTGCTCTCTTATCCAATTGCACTCGAGAAGGCATACTTTGAGGGAAAGTCGAATTTTTAATTAAATGTAGGAAAGTCATTAATGAGATGACAATTTTAATATGTGCTTACATATTTATTGTGGGGATTTAGTGTTAAGTTAAAGTTGATGCTCTATATTAAAAATGTTATTCTGCATGTTCGTATTGAGATTGTGTGATTAGGGTAATGCACATCTGCTTGTCTATATTAGTTTAAATTGGGGCCGGAAATGTTAAGGTCAAAGTTTTGCACAAATTGCTTTTGTGCCTGTATTTATTGTCTCTTTCCATAACATTTTTAGCTATAACCTCAATTTGCATGCAGCTGCCATTTCCTTAACCATGCTCTGTGGAAGGCTCGCATCGGTTCTGTGATTTTTGAGACAACACCATCAGTTTTTCAAAAAACTTTATTTAGCATTTGTGGTAGTATTTTATTAATTTTTCCATAACAAATTCAATCATACACCCTCGGCATTTGACTACTCAAGTAAAGCTCAAAGACAGAGCACCTTTTCCTTACTCAGCAGGTTGAAAGGTATTCCATCATCAGTCTCTCTCAGATTGAAATTTGGAATTTCATAAGATTCCATGTGGCTTGACTCATAGTCATAAATGTAATCAACCTGGGCAAAAGGGTTCCGTACCATCAATTGGCATTGCTATTAGTTTTTGTTGCATACGCCTGTATGATATTATTATTATCATTTTTAATGGGACTGTTGCTTATTATATCACCTAATGTAGAATATTTCTTCATGAGTAGTGCTTGACTACAATTGTATTGTCAAACTGTTTACGATAGTTGTTGTTATCGCAGGAAATCTATGATTAGAGGTAGGTTTTGGATGAAACATGAATACTATTTGTGGCACAATGGCAAAATGATGATGCAATGTAATGTTCATCTAAATATTTGGTGCTTATAAAGCCCTGGAAAACATTCCTTCAAGGGCATTGGAATTCCTTATTTCCACACATTCATAATTTGATTAACATTATAAAATTTCACTTTTTATTCTTGTTATGTTAATTTCACCTGTACTTCTTAAAAATTGCTGTGGTGGTATTAATTCTATAAGCAAATTAATTCATTTTCAGGGAATATTTTCCCACCAGAGGTAATATTGGCAAATCTTAAAATGGTAATTTCAATGAGTGAAAAGCAGCCCCCTAGTCCTGAGTACCCTGTTGGCGTGCTCACCACAATGGAAAGAGATTCATGGGCAAAAGCAAGAAAACGTCTTAAAGCCATCTCCCCTCAGAATGAAACTGCACTGAAACTTGTGGACTCTGCCCTTTTTGCATTGATTCTTGATGATAAATCATGCAGTGGCCACGTGCCTCTTGTACAGAATTTTCTCCATGGAGATGGAACTAACAGGTCTTTATGAAATTTATTTGACACTCTATTATTGTTTCACATGAAGTACCTAGTGTCCTTTGTAAATTGTTTTTCAGTTTAGTGTAATGGAAATTATGATAGATATAAAAGTCTAATTTTGTTTGGGAAGTCATGATGGACACTTCCTTTTAAAATGTGTTCCTAGAAGTAGTAATGGTACAAGTGATTTGTGTATGTGAATTATATGTTTGCCAGTACTACCCCTTCTCACGAAATGTCCCAACCATGTTTCTAGTTTTATTCCATTTGAAAATCAGTCAGAGCTTTTAAAGGCTATTTTATTAACTTAGTGTTCTAATGTCCCCAAGAGCTAATATGACCAAGAGGTTTGATAGCCATGGATTAACTGATGCATGGAAATCTGAAGTGAACATAATAATCATAATATAGTTAAGATGAACGACTGGGATCTACGTTTTTAACCTAGTCAAATTTGAAGTATGGCATAATTCAGCCAGAAAACTGTTTATTAATTGATGTCAACATCCTGTCTAATCTGCTATCCCTCACTTTTCAAATGTTGTTTAGCCAACACTCCTGTCTTCATTTTCTGCTAGCTGTAGTAGCATGTGTGTATGGTGGGAATGTAACTTGCATGAAAAAATTCACCCTAATTAGGTGATGTGGATATATATGTTCCTTTATACAAGTGAGCCCTCATATCAGTTGCCTTTTATTGTTTGAATTTAAAGTTAGGTTAACTGATAGATTATAATTTTTTATACTATGCTAAACTGTACATATTTTTCTTACTGCATAACAGCAGCAATCATAACCATTAAATATGTGCTTTGAGGCAATAAAGGTTACAGCTGTGATAATTAGGCCCAGTAGAACCAGGCTAATAGTAGTGGGAAGAAATTTTATCTGCTTCATTAAAAGTTATCAAATCGTTAGAGTTCATTCTTGTCATTCATTTTATCCTGGATTAAGCCTTTTAAAATTGCTAGAATGTATTAATATCTTTTCATATTTGTGAGATTCTCATAATAATATGTAATAATAATGTGCTTATTTTCTTGACTTGCTTTCTCTTCTGACTTTTTACATGCTGGTACTAGATAAGAAATACAGTTAGTTACCTATGTATGACTTTTTAAATCTTAAAGCGGCTAATATATTGCAGTGTTGCCTTCATGTATGCACTGAAGGCTTCCACGGTGACTTACACATGACACCAAGATATTTCGGGTTGCATTGTTCCATCTGAATGGATCAACTAGACGGAAAAATGCAGTAGCAATCCAAAAGCCTTTTTGTCATTACCTTCAAATATTAGTATCACATAAAATTGTTTGGTATGAGTGCCTTAGATTATTTTATACCTTTGTGAAGGTTCACAGGGGAGACCTTGCAACCCAGTCCGATAGCAAATGGGAGCACGGCCTGATAACCACTTGAATTTAACAATGAGGGGTCTGACACAGCCCAAGGTGGCGTGAGCCAATTGCCATTTAAACTCCCATCTTATCCCAACCTGATTTATGGTAAAGAGGCCCAATGTCCGTCCTCACCTGATGGAAGGATACTGGCCATACTGTGCTTCCATCCAATGGTCCCAGGCTTTTACCACTGTTATCCACAATTGCCCAAACTCATTGCATTTTTCTCAAAATGGATTGAGAAATCTGTTAGCTTGCAAGTGTTACCAAAAGTATGCTATAAATAATCCTCCAATGATTGCTAATATGGTAATAAGTGTGTATTTGAAAATTTGTTACCCCTCATCATAAAAATAATTTTTCTCAGTACCATCTTAAATTACTTTCTGTGACTTAGAAATAACTTATTTTTTTGTGATATTAACTTTTGATTTTGATGGTAATAGAAGAAATGTATCTTCAGCAATTAGGTAGGGTGAAATTTCTAAGGCATGGAAATCCTTAAAGTATTCTTCTCTAATACAACAAACTTAAATAACACACACCTATACTAAAAATAATTTTCTGATGAGATAATCAATTTTTTGTAAAATGTGTTTAAACAAATTGCAAAAACAATTCATTCATATTTTATAAAATTTATCTCATGTACTGAGTGCTTCTCTTCATCTGAATCCGTGGTTGCCCGGCTAACTGCCGCCTGGGTACATGGCAGCGAGGAAGGAAACCAAAGGAAGGAAAAAGTAAAGAAAAAAGTAGGAGCAGTGGGAAACAAGAGGGAAAAGGAAGAAAACGTAGGCTTCCAAAAGGACTGGTCAATGCTAACAGAATAAAATCAGCTTCACTTCTTCTCAATGCTAAATCTAGACCATCAATGTGGAACACATCAATGATTCACACAGCGTCGGAAAATCCACCATCTGTCATCCCTAGCCAGACCCGACTAAGCCTGAGGAGTGGTAGGGAATGTATTTGGTTAACATCCTTTTTTCAGCCTGGGCTATCCAAATTGTTGGGTCGGGCTGTAGCGTAGTGCAAATTGCTCATCCGATAGGGCTTAGTCGGGCTCAGCATGTGTTGGACACTCATGGCGGTTATCAGGTTTGAGCCTCGGTTGCAGGACTCTTATTTCAACGATGAAAGAGGATGCCTCAGTAGCTTAACGAACTTGAGCACTCAATGGGAAGTTGAGGATCCGGGTTCAAATCCTGGTCTTGGTGATATAATGATTTTTTCCACTGTTTTCCCTTCATTTGTGTGCTCACCATCGGATGGCTCTCCTAAGGCTTTCTTTTGTGGGATTTCCCATAGTTCCTTTAAAGGTGAATTAGTTTCATGGTGTTTAATAGCTGTTATAGTGTCTGTGAGCCAATCAATTCATTGATGATTCATGTTAATATCAGTGCACCTTAACTTGAAAAACATTTCTGTGACAGTATCATCCATGGAATCATGTTTTGTAGTGCATAATTTTATCTCTTTTAAATTTTCAGGTGGTTTGACAAATCATTTAGTCTAATTATTGATAAGGATGGTGAAGCAGCCATAAATTTTGAGCATTCATGGGGAGATGGTGTTGCCGTTTTACGATACTTCAATGACATATACAAAGACAGCACAACAAAGCCTAGGGTACACCCAGACACAGAAACCAAGGAAAATGCTGAAGTCACTCAGCTAGGTGAGTTTTAATTCACTCTACTTGACATTTTATAACTTGGAAGAATCCAAACCCTTGTTTTGTAATCCTCGGTCTCTGAATGAAAAAAATATCATTAAATTGCCCAGTTTATTCAGGCAATGTTCACTGTAATATTGCTCGGATTGGTAATAAATAGGGAAATTTTTGGTGATTCCTCCTTTACCTCCAATCATAGTGTGAGGCTTTAATTAATAATTATTGCTTGTCTTAAAAATATCAAGATTTAATCCTGGGCTTTTTTTTTAATATTTCCTATCTGAGCATTTCTTTAAATTCACTAAGAAATGTTAGCATTTAGTATTGAGTGACATAAATATTTGTCACCATGAAAATCAACTGACTCAGCCATAACCTGAAGATTACATTGGAGTGTTGAAATCAGGGTTTTGACAATAAATTATTTTAGTTGAAATGAATAGAGTTAAGTTATATTTACTTAGTATTTGTCACTGCCATTGCTTCTAGCATGTTACTTTTTCTCATTACCAGTTGATTATAACATCTTTTCATCTTTTGGATATATGAATCATATTTGTTATTTTTATCGACTCTCTTCAGATTTTCTAGATGATCTTATGAGTTATGTATTTTTTTTTAACTTCCAAGGAGATAACTACCAAGCATAAGCTAAGCCTAAACTAACTAAAACCTGGTTTCACCAGTCATTCATTGATTCTCAATCATTCCATAATATTAATTATTTTTTAACAAAAGCCGAGGTGGGTTACCGGTGGATCATAATCGCTTTGGCTACTGGGCGTCATGACCCACGAATGGGTCACTACGGCATCGTTCTCCATGGCTTCATGACCCACGGATGGGTCGTATTGCCCTTAGATTTCATATGTGATATTTGGGAGGAGCCATTGGTTTGCAATTAAAAAATAACTTATCCTCTGCCAGGTGAAAAATAAAATTTTGAATTATTACACCACCACCTGATGCCAATTTATTTTTATCCCTTTTTATTTGAATGTACATCACTATAAATATCATAATAAATTGCTTAGAAGCAATATATTGTATGTATAAGGATCAATGTTATTCCCATGCACTTATTCTTGTGATAAGTAGTGTTTTGCCACCAGAATGGATAAAGATGGCTTTGAATCAAGTCACCGCTGAACATTTATGGCTATTTGGCTTTCTGTATTCTATTAGTAAATATAATGCAATTTCTTTAATCATGGTTTTCATTTCAGAACAAGGGAAAATTTGTGATTAAGTGCAGTCAGAGTTAATGCAATTTTGATGCTATTTGGATTGAATAATACCATCTTGTTTTGTCATTCTCCCCAGATTTTTTGCTGGATCAAGAAATGAAGAATATTATTTCGGAGACCAAAAGTCAATATGACTCTGTGACCAATAAATTAAAAATAGACATAATGGAGTTTCCTGGATTTGGGAAAAAAGTGTGTAAAAAGCATAAGGTCAGCCCAGATGCTGTCATGCAACTTGGGTTTCAGGTAAGGCAATTTATGTTGGGTGGTAAAAGATATGTGCAGCCTATGTCTGCCTATGGCCTTTCGTTGGATACTTCTTTCACCTGTCAAATCCATGAATTCCTTAATGTGTGTATTCTCTTTCATCTATTGTTTCATACATGCTCCTCATGACTCCTAATAATTTTTGAGTATCTTTGACCATTTTCACCCATGAATTTCTCGGTGTATGCCTTAATCTCAAGCCAATCATGTACTCTTCTCTCATATATTTTTGGTGACTCGACACCCATTCATTCTCGAAGTGAACTTCATTCGCACATGCTGGTCTGTTGCCAGTGCATCAAATTCACATCCAGTCATGAGCAACTCATTCCTCACCCAATCTCTCCAATTATTTTTTTTTACCACAAACCCTCCCCATGTTCCCAAAACCCTCTTGTAAATAAGTACTTGAAACATACACTTAAATGTTGGTTCGAGCTATTATTCGTTCAGATTACAGCATGTAGGTGAAATATAACCACAACACTGAGTTGTTTGTAAATTAAAATTTTTTAATGTAGTAATCGCACAGAGACTTAGCCAACAGATAACGTTTTCANNNNTTTTTAATGTAGTAATCGCACAGAGACTTAGCCAACAGATAACGTTTTCATGTAGACAGTGACATCGCAATTTGGTACTTATTAATCAACGAGAGGGATTTACTGGATGTCACTTGTTTTTGGCAATTTTTGATAACGTTTTCTGGTTTCGAAATGGGAGGGGGCCCAAGAGAATGTTTAATATGGAATGTGTGCTCAGTCTGTTATTTAAGAGCTTGGTGGGAAAACCAGAAACCCATCATAAATTTCAAATTGTACTGGAAAAATAGTAAAAAGGGGAATTTCATTGCAGTTCAAAATTTCATGAGTCCTTAATCATGTTAGCAGTGAAGACCCCCACATTTTATGCTACGTTCATCATTGAGGCAATGTACGAATTCCATTAGGAGCCTAGTTTGTCTCCTAAGAACAAGTGGTATCTACATTCGATTCCATCAGATGCGCAGCATTAATTGATCAAATGCTTGGCATTATCTTAAGTTAAGAACCTACGTAAAGGCTGAAGTTTAGTACTCTAACTGGGCATATTTATATTAGCTACTTGTGTAGAATAGGTCTATGGTTTATATTTATACTAGGTCTCTATATGGCTACCTATTTTTATTAGGTCAAGCAGCATATTTTACCTTTGCATGATTTGAGTGTGAATTGCTTCTTGGTGAGTTTGGGAATACCCTTTTTCTTGCACAAATTGGAGTACACCATCTAGGAAACAACAAATGATAATTGATTGAAATTGACTATAAATGAAATAGGTAAATCTCATTCACTTCAGCAATTTTAGTACAGGTTGGGTGTCATGAGGATCCAAATCGTTATGATTCTCTTTTCATTGTCTCCTGATAACACATGCCCTTGCGGCGGCTTGCGAGGTATCATGTAGATGTAGATAACTTTTTTGCATTATAAGGTTTGCGAATATCGTTTTTCCATAAAAAAACCTTATTAATATGGGAACACATTTTAATATTGTTTTAAAGAAAAAAAAACTAGTTTTTTTCATGATTATTATGGCATAAACCTTTCACACAAATTATTTGATATAAAGTGTGGATTTTTCACTCAAATCTGCATCAACATGGCATTTTAATTTGATTTGATTTTTTTGTGTGCTTTACTTGGCCTGACA